>BSBK01011024.1:2500-197500 GCA_027943335.1 Chamaecyparis obtusa
GTGTCGCAAGGGGTCCTAGGACCCCTTAAGACACATTAATGGTCCTTGCGACACATTTTGACACTTTAGAACCATAAAGTGTGTCTTAAGGGGTCATAGGACCACTTAAGACACATTAATGGTTATAATGTGTCAAAATATTACAGAATGGGTCCTAATAGGTCCTATGACCCCTTAAAATCCATTTAGAGACATTAGTATCTATTTCAACACATTAATACCCATTAGAACCATAAGATGTCATAAGTGGTCCTATGACACCTTAAGACACATTAATAGTTTTAATGTCTACTTATGTGTCAAAATGTGTCGTAATGACCATTAATGTGTCTTAAGGGTCCTAAGGGGTCCTAGGACCCCTTACAACTCATTTTGACACATTACGATACTTTTGAAACATAAAGTGTGTCTTAAGGGGTTATAGGACCACTTGTGACACTTTATGGTTCTAATGGGTATTAATGTGTCAAAATAGGTACTAATGTCTCTAAATTGGTCTTAAGGGGTCATATGACCTGTTAGGACCCATTACGACACATTTTGACATATTATAATCATTAATGTGTCTTACGTGGTCCTATGACCCCTAAAGACACACTTTATGGTTCTAAAGTGTCTAAATGTGTTGTAAGGACCATTAATGTGTCTTAAGGGGTCCTAGGACCCCTTACGACACATTAATGGTTCTTATGACACATTTTGACCCCTAGAATAATTTTCTTTTTCATAATTATTACATTAGGGTCAGCTCAAAAGAATTACAAATTATGTTTTTAGGTACCCTAACTTTTAGAGGTGATAACTTTTTAACTGTAGCTCCGTTTGACTATTATAACCACTTTTTGAAAATGGAAGGACCTGATCTATAGTGCTTGACTCACACAAGCTCTAGTCAGCTAGGGGTCGATCACAATCCGAAGCCTCTAAGGCCTTCAAAATTGAGCTCAAAGAGTCTGTACCCAAAAACCTCAATAACTTCACAAATACATATGATATGGATATGAAACTCAATTGGTAGGTTGATATGACTAAGATGAACCTCCACCTGTGAAATCATAACATTCTGAGCTCATATGACCAACTTATTAAAAATAGTAAGTTTCCTTAAATAGCAGCTCTGCACAAGATAACCCTTATTGAAAAGAAACCAAAAATATTTTTGGGTGATGCAAGATTGCCTCTACACCCAGGATGCTTGTGCATCAAAACATCATCATGGGCAAGATAACCTTAGTATTTGCAGAACACATTTTCTACCTAAAGGTTCTAGAATATGGAACCTTATCTCAGAATGTAGAAACATTATTTTGAAGGGCCCTTTATGGGATGTTAAAGATGGGGGCAAAGTGCTATTCTGGGATGATTCATGGGGAGGATACCCCTCACTGAGATCAGTTCTATTAGATGATAGGTCAATTAATCAAGCTATTTCTTCAATGGGATGTCACTTAAAGGACTATATAGAATTCTCTGATGCAGAAAGGATAGAAGGTTGGAAGTGGAAATCATTAGATCATTTGAATCTCCCAAGTAGTTTCTTAAATCTTCTTGTGGATACCCAGAAAAAAGGACTATAATTCTAAGAAGAGGGGAAGACTCAATTATTTGGGTGAGAGCAAAAAGTTTGATATATAGTGCCAAAGAAGGTTATGACTATCTCCAAAAGAGTTCATCTAGAATAACACACCTTCTGATAGATCTTTGCTAGAACAAAGAGTGTTTACCCAAAGTGGGGATGTTCACATGGGTGACATTACAAAAAAGGATACTCACAACAGATTGGTTTACCAAAATAGGTTTCAACGGTCCGTCCAAATGTGTTCTTTGTGAGAAGGAATCTGAAGATGTGGATCATTGACTAAGAGGTTGTGAATTTTTAAACAGTTGTTAGAATCAGTTGTTATCAAAATTAAATTGGAAAAAAACTCTCCAAAAAGACCTAAACGACCTTCTAAAGAGCTGGTCAAGGAAGGATAACAATGACCTTTACGAAAAAATATGGAAAATAGCCCCTTCAATGCTAATTTGGGAAATTTGGAAGGAAAGAAATAGAAGAATATTTAAAGATTCTAGATTAAGTGTTAATCTATTCCTAACTAAATTAGAAGCTTGTATAGTGGAAGTAGATAGCAATAGAAATATGTTAGGTAGGAAAGATAGATCATTCTCGATCAATGATAGCTTCCTCAGGAGAAATTGGTATGGATTAAAGATTCCTCCCTTCATGGGCCACAATAGTGAGGTGCAAAGATGAAAAGGGCTAGTTGTATTTAGCAACCACCAGCAGAAGACTAGCTCAAACCCTTTTTTGACAGAGCTTCAAGAGGCATCCCAAGTGAAATAGGAGTAGGTTATTGTATATGTGACTAGAAGAAGAGCAAGATAGTGAAAATCTTTGTACCTAGGGCAGGAAACAAATAATTTTGCAAAACTCAGTGCTTTACTAGAAGGGTTAAGACTATGTAATAGGCTCAAAATAGATAAAATAGAAATTGAAGTAGACTCAACCTTAGTTGTAAATGTGGTGAGAAAAGGAGCAACCCCGAACTAGCATCTGAATGGATTGGTTGAAAAAATAATGGAAATCTTATAAGCCATCCCGCTTTACACAATTAGCCATATACATAGAGAAGAAAATAAAGTAGCGGATCAAGTGGAAAATGAAGGAAAATATGACATTAATAAAGAACTCCTTAGTATATAATAGGCTATGGAAGCCCCTTATGAATAGGCCAAACATATAGGTTTAATAAAGCTCTCTCTAAAATAAAATAAGAGAAGAGAAGAAGGCCAACAACATATTATTATCTTCTAAAAGATATCCTAGAATGGCAGTAATTCAAAAAGGAAGTAAAAGGAATGAAAAATAAATAGGAAAATATAACAATTAACAACCCCTTATTCAAAGATATACTAAATACGGTAATTAATAAACAATAGTTAAAACAAAGTAAATAATGAGAAATTATGTATTTTTAGAAATAGTTTAGGATATAGATTGGCCCCCTTTTGAAAGGCTCATTTTCTGAAATAGCCCTAGTGAATAGGTAATTAATTAAAAACCTATATAAAGCATTAAATAGCCTGAGAATTAGCTATTCTTGTTTAGAATTAGTAAGGAGATTGAGTAATGAATAATAAGGTTAAGTAATGATCACTTGTCAATTATTAATAAAACATGACAAACTTACTTTTTAAGTATCTAATTGGGATGAGCAGAGGAAGCACAATGATTAAAGGATACTATTAGTTTAACAAGATCTTGGAGTAAATCTCCAAAATCGTTGGAAATCTTGAGAAACCTGTTATCCTAATTTTCAACATGCAGGATGATAAACATAAATAGTAAAAGATTGCATGAAGGTACATCTATTCAACATTACTTTTCAAGTGATGAAGATAATTATTTTTCTATTGCATTCATATCATTAGTTACATTGTACTCTAAGTATTGATCATATCCAAATTTTCAAATTTATAATTGATCATTACATTGTGCATTCAAACTGAATGTAATAGAGAAATGCTCTTTCATATTTCATCTTTCATGTTGGAACTGAGATCAAATGGCATAATAGAAAGCATGATAGAAGTATGAGTAGGGTCCTATGCATTGCCTTGGCCATGAAACTCAAAATAAAGATGTTGATATCCCTCCCACATCCTATTTACCTCCATTTCTACATACTCATATTACTTATACATCCTCCAAATCTATCCTTGGTCCCTATATCTCAAAGTTGAAACCTTCTTATCTTCCATCCATATTGGGTCCCTATATTTTGCCATCAACCTTTCCTACCATCCTTATCCCACAATCCACTTACCCTATACCCTATCAAGATCAACAAAGACATACATACTTGAGAAACCAAGCACCCATCCATGTCAATCCACCATATGAACCCATCCATATGAACCATTCATATCAACCTTGTTCATCCACCAATCCCAAGTCCTTTGGAAGCAATTTGAAGGCGCAACATAAGAATCAAAAATCCAAGAATCCACTTATGTATGAAGAACACCATGCACCATCTAATTGACATGTGAATGCAAGAAAAAAAGAAATATTCAAGAGACCACAAAGGTCCATCAAGCAAAAAGAAAAATCAATGAAAATGTGATTCCTAAATCCCTCATTGAAGAAATGCATTCTAAAGCATCCAAAAGGAAAGACAAATCAAAGAAAGTGTGGATTCCCAAGTCACTTTTGAAGGAATTACACACAAAAGAGAACTCAAAGTTGACATTTAAGCTTCCAAAGGCTTCCACTCCACATTCTCCATCTCATCCATCCATTTTGAGTCCTTGTGTCCAAAGATCCATATCCTCTACTACATCAAAGTCCCAAGCTATATTTCACTACCCTCCAAGGTGTGTATCAATGTTGATCTTGATAATACTTCTTATCCTCCTATTCATTATCCTTCCATTCCCTTTTTTACACCCACATATGGAAAGAATTATTATCCTCTCATTCATCATCCTTACATTTCCCTTATCCAACCCATTGCATAAATCTTTAGCCACCCTGTACCTTATCCACCAAATCACCTTTCCATCACCCTATCAACATCTTTGAGCATAACTTTCAGTAGCCTTGGCTTGTCATATCATACCTTTTAGAGGAGTATCCAAAGAGCATGAAGCTTGAGTTCATCCAAAAAGAGAAAATAAAAAAAAGAAAAAAAAGAAAAGAAGAAGAAGAAGAAGAAAAAAAAAAGAAAAGAAATCCATCCTATGGTGAAAACCACTTCTTGTGGCATCTTGAACAAATACCATGATGAAAACCTGGCAAATAGGCGTCATGTGTAATTCCTCTCTCTTGCACTCTACACTTGGGGGCAAGTTTCATCCATCATATCCTCCATCTTTCTACCATTGATTTCACTTACATTCGTATTACATCTTTCACCTTTGATCTTGACAAGGTTGAACATATCTATGAGCATTAAATATCCTGACATGAGTTATCCTATCCATCAACCTATTCACTTGTTACATTCACACTACCTTATCATGATCTTGCTTATCCTAAAGCCACCTTCATTATTCCTAAGAAGCCTTCCCATAATCCCAAACCATTCACTCATAGCCTTCAACACACATTTATCATGGTTGTGTGATCCTATCCACATTTATCCCTTGATCTTGATCCAAACAAATAAAATATAAAATAAAAGAAGAAAAAAATGTTTGAAAAAGTCTCTTGATATGTCCACTCCTTTGGACCATTGTCATGACACCAGGTCATTATTCTATATGCTATCCAACACCACATCATTGGCCTATATTGAAATATTATTTTTCCTAGCTTGGATAATCTCGAGGAGATGGTCCTATGGGTAACATACTTGTTTCATCCATCATCCATCAGTTTGCAAATCCTATAACTTACTAGACATCAGGGAAATTCAATGTAGTCTTGCTTGAGAACTAGTAATCTTTAAAAATCCCCAAAAAGTGAAAAAATCGTAAAATCTCTAAAATCCAAAAACATAAAAAATCTCTAAAAACCAAAAACATAAAAAATCTTTAAAAATTCAAAAACATAAAAAATCTTTTAAAAATCCAAAAAATTGAAAATCTTCTAAAAATCTAAAAATTGCAAATCTTAAGTAAACACTCAAAAGTTGCATTGCCCAACAAAGCATGATTTTTGCTCAATCAAACCAGGGGCACCAATCCAAGTTCAATGAGCTAAACATCCAAATACTTGATCTAAACAAAAAACATTTGACAACTCATATCAAAATCTAAAAAGCTTAATCAAATCAAATCAAAATCTAAAAAGCTTAAACATAACTAAGGATCAAAGGGGATGAATTTTTTTTGAAATATGGATCTACAAACAAAAGCAAAAACGTTCAAAGTGTTATTAAATTTTTGGAATCATGTCTTTTTAGCAAATCGATGATGTTTGACTAGATGAGCGATGATGAAGACATGATATTTTCTTGATTGCTACTTGAGTGCTTGTCAGGTTGATTCATAGTAGTATTCGAATCCATCTAATGACATGATCATCAAAGAATCATCGAGGACATTTGTATATGAAAGGGATCAATTCTTTGTCTGTTTACTTGAAATGGTTAAAATCTGAGGAAAGAGGTATTCATATCATCATGGTTGAACCAGTGAGGGTTGTACCAATTTCATGTTCCAAAAGCTTAATGATGAAAATAAGCTCCCAAAATTCTAAATAATGACAGTTAGTTGCATACATCTTAGATTAGATGCATTGTATATATTGTTTTTCCTTTCTTAGCTTAAATTGTGAGAGAAAATAAAAGGGGGTGGAGTTATCATCATCAAAAGATCAAATCAAGATACATCAAATGATCAATGATATCATTAATGGTACATCATCAAATGTCCATCAATATCATCAAAGTCCTGATTAACATCATCAATGCCTAAAATATCCATTATCAAAAATCATGTTTAATTTGATAATCAAAGGTACATCAATATCATCAAGATACATTATCAAATGTTTGATCCATCAAATGATCCATGCTTCATCAAGTAAATCATCAATAATCAATCATGCTAATCAAATAGGGGAAACCTAATCCTGTTCATCACCTTCTCTTCTATCAATCCATAATTCTATATCATCTAATCATATCATGTATCAAATATCAATCAGTCAATTCATCCAAGTGATCATCTAACATCAATCAAGTTATCCTATCATCCATTTGCTCATCTTGAGCGCATCAAATCTCCTAACTCTATATCGTGAGGAAGGAAAATCATTGTTTTGTCTCTCTAGATCTTGAGAGCGAAATATCAACCCATCAACTTATCCTATTAGATTGACATCAACATCAACCAAGTGATTCTGATTGACATCAAATGATACCAAACCATCATCAACTTATCCGGAGCCTTATCAATCAAATTTTCTCTCATCAAATTCTATCATGAGTGGGGCATTTTCAAATTTCTATATCGAGAAACAAATCAAAATTTCCCAATCTCAACCAAATCATTCAAAATCATTTTGATTCATTTCCCGAGGGGGCATACCATCTGATAATCAGATCAACATCATAAAAAATCAGGGAGCGATCATCAAATCAAAGCGACAACTTTTATTAGAAATTTTTTCATAAATAAATGAAAGGGGTGTCATATTAAAAAAATCATTAAATCAGTTTGGACATCAATAAAGTTTCATATCAATCATCAAATCAGGTATCATATCGAGAACCATCATCAAATCAATCATCATATCAGGAATGACCATCAGAGAACCATATCAATTATCAGGAGAGTTTCATATCAATCATATCTACATCAATTCCATATCAAGAATCAAAGGATCAATCATCATATCAGAAATGAACATCAAACAATGATCATTAGTGAATCAGGACCTATCAATCAATCAAGATCAAAGTATTCTTTGAATCGACATGCTTCGCACGTCAACTCAGAGAGGGCCATTTGTAATCACCTAAAAATGGACAAAGATCAAATCAAAGCAAATCAATACAAATCAAGGACATAATTGAATCAATTGAATCACAATGCATAATTAGCTAATCAAAATGAAAATCAAATCCTAATTCAAGATTAATCAAAATTGAGAGCATTTTAATCAAGTGCAATCAAATCAAAATACAATTAAATCATTTAATTGTATAGTCTTGGATTAAAGTAAATTCAACCCATTCAAGGGGTACATGGCTAAAATAAATCAATTAAATCAATTAATAAATCTCAATTACTCTCAACAAACCAAAAGAAGAGGAAATTCGGGCAACCAATGAGATTTGAGGAAAGACATTCACATGGATCAAGCCAAATTGAATCTCATTCACTCAAAGTGAAAAGGGAATCTCAACTATCCATCTTGTCTACTTGTCCCTAGCTTTGAGGACACAAACTTTGCTTTGTCTTCAAAGGGTGGAACCAAAAACTCAACCAAGCCTTAACCATGATCAAACACAACTACACCCCCTACCATTGGAAAATCTATAAAAGGGAGGCTAAATTCCTTCATAATTCATAACCACATATCTTAGAATTGCATCAAACCTCTTGCAATTTGAGTTTAGAAAGGCATTTGAGAGTATTTTAGCATTCATCTTTGATAATTGTTAGCTTTAGCTTGTTGTTTATCTTTATTAATTCTCATTCTAGGACTGTCATTAGTGAGAGCTTGCTGAGAGCTCACTCATTAACATCTTAGTTAGAGAGCCATATGATTCTCAATTAGTCATTGATTTAGCTAAATAGTTTCTCTATTATGGTTTAATTTAGTTACTATTTCATTTATTGTTGATGATTAACCCTAATTCTATGAAGGTACATTTACTTGTACACACTAGGTACACTGAAAAGAACGTCCATTATGAGCTCATGATGAAGAAGAACCAAGAACACCAAAGGTGTAGAGAGAGTACAAACACAAATAGAGATACCTAAGGATAATGTCTATGGAGGAATTCTCACTTGAAAAAGGTAGATGGAAAATAAAGGTAAAAATCAAACTCCCCATGACACTTTATAATTGAGTGCGGGTACAAAGAGCGTGAACATGTGCAAGATCCCATACATGCAATATATGACACTTTATCTTAGTGTTTTTGCATAAAATAATTCTAAAAAATGAAGTATACACTTCTCAAAGAAGAGCAAAAGGCCGTTGAAACAAAATAATAGCCAAAGAAGAGCCATTGCACCAAAGGAAGAGATCCCAAGAGTTGAAATATCCAAGATATTCACTAGAGTGTAGAAATGCTAAAAATTAAATAAAATATACATGGAGAATAATCTCGAAAAATGACCCACAATGCTAGAAAGCTCATAGAATAATCTTTCCAATGATATATCATTTTCCTAAAATAGAGTCAGGATGTGCAAGATATGGCTCCCAAAGTGCGAAAAAGAACTTCTAGAAAAAAGAAAAATAAGAAATTCAAACCTCCTGATCTAGATAGATCTCATAAATATCTTTCTGATGATATCTTGTTTTCCTATTGTCGACACTGTATGCTCAAGTTATGAGCAAAAAAACACAAGTTGCATGAGAGGGAAGGCAAAAAAGAAGCTCCTCCTTTGAACTTCCAGAGTGGGATTAATCAACATAGGTTCTTTTTCTTCCATAGTTATGAGGATAGGAGGTAGAGAAGTTGATAAAGGAGGAATGAGTGGTATAGGAAGAAGACCACTTCTAGGATCAATCTCGAGTTTACTAAGTTTATAAATCTTCTTCACTTTGAAATATTGGTAAGATTGGAAGAGATAATTAGGACAAGTTTGAGGTGATTGAGGTATAGAAGGAAAAAATAAATCAAGGTTGACATAGTATCGAGGCCTTGAAATATGATAAAGACTACTGTTAATGGTCTTGATCTCACCATCATGAGGGAATTTAAGATGTTTATGAATGAGAGAAGCTACAACTTGTATGGAGGAAAGACAAGGAAAACCGACCTTAAAAATTTTAATTGATTAGAGGTAGGAATGACAATGAAGGTAATATCCACAACCTTACCAAAAAGTTCCACAAGAAAAGATATAGAATCATGAGGAGGATAAGGGAAACCATTGCAAGTTTAAATCATAACATCAAATTTATCATAGGAATCTTTTTTCAAGTGTTTACTAAAAAGATGCTCTTCTGTTATCACATTCACCATGCAAGTGGAATCAATAAGAACACATTGGGAAGGAATACCAACAACCCTAATAGTAATGTAAAGAGAACCATCAGGTACTTTAATTATCTCAACATGATCAAGTAATGGAAAGCTGAGCTTAAGGTTGAGGTTTTGGTTGGATATGCTCAACATGGTTGGCTTCTTCAACTTTATCATCATAAATAATGTCTATAGAAGAAGAAAAAGGTTGCACAATGGTATTGGTCGAATGAGATGGCAAAGGATTAGTGTATATTTCAAAATTTTAGTTAGGATGTACAACAAATTTTTTTCCCTAATTAAGATCAACATCAACAAATATAGCATTAGAATCAATAAGGTCTTGGATAACATGCTTCAAAGAATAAAACTTTTTAGTATCATGACCAGGTTGACGATGGCATTGAAAAAAGGTTTTGGAATCAAAGGATCAAGGAAGTGGTTTTTTTTGTCAATTGGCTTGATAGGAGGAAGCTTAATACTATTATCATTTAGTATCTTTGTCATCACCTCATGCCAAGATTCATATAAAGAAGTAAATTTTCAAGAAGGTCTAAAAATAGGGGACAAAGGAGCCACACCTTTGGATGTTTCTTCTACTTGATCACCTACTATGTTGGATGATTTTATAAGATCATGATATAATTGTTAGGCTTGTGAAACTTGTTAGGATGAGTTGCGATATCAATCTTATCAATGGTAACATGAGCCATTGGAGTTTTTCTCTAAAAATGACTCACTTGTAGTTGATAATGATGAAGCACTATGCATAATTGTAAAATAGACCAAAAACTAAGTAAGGATAATATCATCTCTAATGTATTTTTGTAAATTAGAAATAAATATGCATTGTATATAAACATTAGGCACATGATAAGAAATTTGAGCATGCAAATATTTAAATCTACCAATAAAGGCACTGAATTTTTCTTTAACTCCTTGTTTATAGTGCATTAAACTAGTCAAAGAAATTTGAGGACCAATATTATTTTAAAATTATTAAATGAAAGCATTAGCAAGTTTCTAAAAGGAATCAATGGAATAAGGAGGCAATGAGCAATACCATCACAAAGATTTGTATCGAAAGGTCCTAGTGAACAATGCATTAAATCAGTCAAAGAAATTTGAGGATCAATATTATTTTAAAATTGTTGAATGAAAGCATTAGCAAGTTTTTGAAAAGAATCAATGGAATAAGGAGGCAAGGAGAAATACCATTGAAATATTTGACAAAAGGATTTGGAATCAAAGGAATGAGATGTGGTTTTTGGGGATCAATTGGATTGATAGGAGGAAGTTTAATAATATTAGCATTTAGTAACTTTGTCATCACATCATGCAAATATTTAGATAAAGGAGTAAAGTTTGAGAAGGTCTAAAAATAGGGGACAAAGGAGCCACACCTTTGGATGTTGGTGCTACTTTATCACCTATTGTATTGGATGATTTTTTAATCTTGATATAATTATTAGGCTTGTGAAACTTTTTAGGATGAGTTACAACATCATTCTTATCAAGGTAACATGAGCCATTGGAGTGTTTCTCTCAAAATGACTCACTTGGAGTTGATAATGATGAAGCACTATGCATAATTGTGAAAAATTAAAAAACTCAATAATGATAATCTTATCTCTATTGTCTTTTTGAAAATTAGAAATAAATATGCATTGTATATAAACATTAGGCACAAGATAAGAAATTTGAGCATGTACATGTTTAAATTTGCCAATAAAGTCATTGAATTTTCTTTAACTCCTTGTTTACAATGCATTAAATCAGTCAAAGAAATTTGAGGACCAATAATATTTTGAAATTTTTGAATGAAAGCATTAGCAGGTTTTTGAAAGGAATCAATGGAATAAGGAGGCAAGGAGCAACACCATCGCAAATATTTGTATCGAAAGCTCCTAGTGAACATAAATCCCAATTACACTCAAAACAACATGTGAACCAACCATGCGATTAAAAAAGTTATGAATATTCCATAGTGTAAATGCATAGTATAAAAACCATAAAATAATTCAAGTCTAAAAGATAAATTTTTCACCTAAGGCATCACTCTACGGGTACAGACAAATAAATATAACAATATGGACAAAGAAAAACTTATAATCATAAATCACTATGACATAAAGCATACACAAATGAGTTAACTGTGGAAAATAGAATATCAATTTAACTTTTATAAATTAATTTGTAATACTCTTAATATAAATTAACTTATTGGGTAAAATTATTAAATAACATTATAATTAAATTTTAATAAAAATAATAATGTAAAGCTTTATAAATTAATTTATAAACACGTATATATCACTTAATTTATTAATTTTAATTACAAAAAGAAATAATATAATTAATTAACAATATAATCTATTCAATGCAGATTGGGAGAGCGATGATGGAGGTGCCCTAGCTTGGTTGCAGGTTTGCATGCGTGGGTTTTGTGGAAGCATTTCAGCAGCGGAGTAGTTTTTTTTGTTTATTGCAGGGGATTTTTGTTTCAGTTTGGTGTCTGCGGGGACTTTTTAAGTTTGCTGGCAGCTGTTTTGGTTTTTGTTTGTTTTCTTGGCTTCAATCTTTGCATGGTAGAGATTTCTATGGCAGAGACTATGGATCTTTCTCGCATGGAAAAAGCTCATAATGGGTCTTCTTCAAGCATGCATGCACAACATGCAGATACATTTTATACAAGTGTTGGCCCTAATATGAAGAAGGTTAATAGGTGTCTTCCTAGAACCTAGGATCGCCCAATTTTGGTCATTTCTCCTGATTTAGTGGAAGAAGATGTCTCATATTGGAGCAGACATGCTCTGATCTATAAGTTTCTTGGAATTCACATTCCTTTGTCCACTTTGGAAGCTTGGATCTGGTGTTCTTGGCAGATTGAAGGAGATATGGAAATTATGCTTGTAGCAAATAGCTATTTTATGGTTATTTTCTCAAATATGGTAGATCACAATAGAGTTTTTGAAGGTGGCCCATATTTTTATAATCAGGTTGGATTATTTATTAAACCATGGCATGTAGGTTTTAATTCAGCTAAAGAGATGCCTTCTCGAGTTCCTATTTGGGTTCATCTACGTCACCTCCCCTTGGAGTTTTGGCGAGAACACATCTTACATAAAATTGCTAGTCTCTTGGGAAAGCCTGCGACAGTTGCTACACAAACCCTTGATAAAAAGGTGATTTCTTTTGCCTGAATTTGTGTTGAGATAGATCTGAATAATCCCCTACTAGATTCGATGGAAATTTTTTTGGGATCTTCATCATGGATTCAGCAGTTAGATTATGAATCTCTACCTTTTCAATGTCAATTTTGTCATGAGTATGGCCATCTCCTACGACAATTCCCTAAAGTTTGTAAGGAAGCTCATTCACCCTCTTCAGCACCTCCTCCTCTAGGTAAAGAGGACAAAGGGAAAGTTCCCATGATGGCTGAACCTCAAGGAAAGGACAAGGAAGGATTTGTACCTGTTAAAACTAACGCTAAAGGATGGGGTCAGAAGAGGGCATTCAAGGATAGACAAACAGATGGAAGCTTTAACAGGTTTGAGGTGCTGGAGAATGTAGCTTTTGAAGAAGGGGTCCCGCATGTGGTCACTTCTAATAGTGTTGGGGTCAGTATGGAAGTTGTACTAGCTCTTGAACCAGAACCAGTTCAAGCTTTTCAGGGACAACAAGTGGCTCAGGTGACTTTAAATAATTTCATAGAGGATGATATTGTTTTGGCAGATTTAGCTAGAGAAGTTTTAGTTTCATCTCAAAATAAGGGTTCATCTCATAGATTGGGAGTGCAACAATGACCCCTTAAGAAAGGTCCTACTGATAGCTCCTCAAAAGGGTGAAAGATAGACCTTGAGAAGATAGAAATGACTGAAGATTTCTTGGTGGAATTTGGGTTTGTTAAACCCATTGATGCTCACTTTTCTCAAACCCCTCCATGATCATTCTATCTTGGAATGTGAGGGGTTTGAATAGCACTTGTCATCAAAAGCTATTCATGATTTGAATGAAATTCATTCTCTGGATGTCATTTGTATTCAAGAGACTAAGATTTCTATTGAGGTTATGCATCAACATGCTCCATGCATTTGGTACATTGGTCACTATCAATGCATTGGTTCACAAGGGAATTCTAGAGGTTTGGCTCTATTCTGGGACCCTCGAAAGATTTCTCCCCTTTGGTGGATTTCTAGTCATTACTCAATCTCTATGGTGGCTACCGCCTTGGACTCTGGTGAGACTATTCTTGTGACAAATGTTTATGCCCCTATTGACATTCATGGGAAGATTCATCTCTGGGATCACATTAGGTATGTGCATTCTTGTGCTCCTTATTTTCCTTGGATTTTAGGAGGTGATTTTAATTCTATTTTAAGTCTTGAGGAGAAAAGAGGAGGTTGGCCTAGGCTTGGCCCTACTTTTGATCTTTTTCAAGCCCAGGTGGATGTTCTTTCTATTATTGATGTTAAGCCTTCAAATGGGGTTTTCACTTGGAACAATAGATGGAGTGGTCAGGAAGCTATCTCAGAATGTTTGGATAGGTTTCTTGTTTCATGTTATTGGGTTGGTGATGGTCTGATTACAAGTTTTGAAATTCTTGATTGGAGAGGTTCTGATCATTGGCTAATTAAGTTCTCTTCTTCTCCTATTGCTCTCCCTAAGAACCCTTCTTTTAGATTACAACTTATGTGGCTCCGAGACTCATCCCTTTATGATTTGGTGGCTAAGTGGTGGCAAGAGGGTGGCCCAGATTATGGCACGGCTATGTTTGTCTTTGAGAAGAAACTTAAATATGTCAAATATCATCTTAAGAGATGGAATACTTCTTGCTTTGGGAACCTTAAATCTAGAAAGAGGAATGCTCTAGATCATCTTGCAGTGATTACTTGCCAATTCAGAGACTCTGGGCTTACAGATGCTCTTGGTAGGGCAAAATACCAGGCTATGCAGGATGTAGAAGAATGGGAACTTTGGGAAGAGATTTACTGGAAAAAAAAGGCTTGCATTGATTGGCTGCAAGAAGGGGATATAAATAATACTTTTTTTCATCATTCTGTTCAGTCTCATCATATTAAAGGGTATATTTATTCTCTTGTTACTACTGAAGGACTTCAGATTTCCTCCCAGTCTGCTATGACTAAGGAAGCCCTTCAATTTTATTCTACCCTTTTTGTTGAGGATTCTCAGCCTGCAACTGAGAAGGAGAACTTGATTCTTTCATGCATTCCTTCTCTTATCACCAATGCAATGAATGATTCTCTTATGCATCTAATTTTGATGTCTAAACTTGAAGAGGTTGTGTTTGGGATGAATAAAGATAAATCTCTAGGCCCAGATGGCTTCCTTGTGGAATTCTTTCAGGAATTTTGGGAAATTATTAATATGGATCTCTTGGAGGTGGTTAAGGAATCCCTTCAAAATAAGCAAATGCTTCATGCATTGAACTGTACTTTACTAACTCTTATCCCCAAGAAAGAAGGTGCTGACAATCTTGACTCCTTTCGTCTCATTGCTCTTTGTAATGTTGTGTACAAAATTATCACCAAATTGATTGTTGACAGACTCAAGATATGCCTTCTAGTTGTGATTTCAGAGGAACAAGGAGGTTTTGTGGTTGGTAAGCAAATTCTTGATGGAATTGTTATTTCTTCTGAAGTTATTCATTCTATGCATACATCAAAAGAGAGAGCTATGTTTATTAAGTTGGATATGGCTAAGGCTTATGATAGAGTCAAATGGATTTTTCTCCAAAAGATCCTCTTGGCTTTTGGTTTTTGTCAACAATGGGTGAACTGGATTATGAGTTGTATTTCTTTAGCTTCTTTTTCTGTTCTTGTGAATGGTGTTCCTTCAAAGCCCTTTGGTGCTTCTAGAGGACTTCGTCAAGGGGATCCTATTTCACCTTACCTCTTTATCATTCTAGCTGAGGGTTTGGGCCACTTTCTTAAGCTTCGTGCTCACCAAGGTTTGATTCATGGGTGGAAATGGGGTGCTGGCTTGCCTCCTCTCTCACATCTTCGGTTTGTGGATGATACTTCATTTATGGGACAGGCCCGTCTTCAGGAAGCTACTTCTTTTAGGCATGCTTTGGACATGTATCTTGTAGCTTTAGGATAGAAAGTTAATGAGAATAAATCCTCCATTTTTTTCTTCAATACTCCCCAGGCTATTCAGAGGCATATTGCTGCTATTTTGAGGTTTCAGATCGGGTCTCTTCCCTTTGTTTATTTGGGTATTCCTCTTACTATTGGTAGACATCCTAGATCTTCTTGGAAAGTTTTGCTTGATAAAATACAACAAAAGGTTAATCATTGGACTCATCGATGGCTATCAACTACTGCTCACCTGACTCTATTAAAGTTAGTTATTCAAGCCCTTCCTATTTACAGGTGTTTTGTTCAGGCTGCTCCTATGTATTTTCTTCAAGAATTTGATGCTTTGTCTTGTCAATTCCTTTGGAGTGGGAACCTTTCAACTTCTAAATGGAGTTTGGTTAAATGGGAAATAGTGTGTAGACCTCAAAAGAAGGGTGGCCTTGGCTTATGATCAACTATTTTAAATGGACAAGTTCTCACTGCAAAGCTTTATTAGGGTTGGTGTACTAACTAGCATCAACTTTGGGCTCGTATTCTCACCCATAAGTATTTTCCAGATATTGATGTGGTTGAAGTTCACCACTTTCCTCTGGAAGGGAGAGGATCCATGTTTTGGAATATGCTCAAGTTTGGAGCTCAGTTGGTTAAAGATGGTCTCTTTTGGATTTGTCATTCAGGATCACAAGCTTTATTCTGGCTTGACTCTTGGGATGGGCACCTTCCTATCCTTTCCACTCATCCTCAGCTACATGCCCTCTATCAAAATTTTAGTGCTGTTGGTTGGGACACAATTGATTTTTATAAGATAGGGTGTGTTAGAGGTTTGGCTCCTTCCTTTCATTGGAAGCACCCTTCTGAATGACCTCCAGGAGGATCTGAGGAGGATAGGAAGGAGTTGTTTTAGATTTTCAGTTTCGTGAGTGTACCACTTTGGTTGGTAATGATGTTCTTGCTTGGGATAGTGAGGATTTGTCTGGGAAATTTTCTGTGTCTGCTGGATATGTTGAGCTTCTTCGGAAAATAGTGGGGGATATTCAGGTGCCTTGGTGGAAGCAAGTCTGGTACAAGTTTTCCTGGCCTAAACGTAATTTTTTTATGTGGTTGGTGGTCCATAGCCGGTGCCTTAAATGGGATAATTTATGCAAGCATGGCTTCCATGGACCCTCAATGTGTGTTCTTTGCCAGAATACTGAAGAAAATGTCTCTCATCTCTTTTTTCAATGCTCTTTCACTAGACATATTTGGCACTCTTGGTGGAATGTGTGGAACCAATCCTGTTCGCATGTTTCCTCACTGATAGAATTCTTTGCTCGCTGGGGTAAGGCTCTTATCAAAAATTCATTTCTTCAAGCTGCCTGGACTCTTGGACCCTCCTTTATTATTTGGCATATCTGGTTGGAAAGGAACCGTCGTATCTTTAAGGATGAGTTTTTTGAGGTTTCTCACTTATGGTGGAAAATTCTCCATTCTTTGGGGGAAACTGTTTCTGCAAAATGTGACACTTCAGAGGCTATGGAACTAGGGGAGGATATTTTTAGTAATCATCTGAATATTCCCCCCCCACATGGAAAACTGCTAAGAAAGATGTGTAGACACCCCTTGCGAAAGATAAATATGGTGGGGAAGTGGAGTGCCCCTCCACAGGGTATTCTTAAAATCAACACGGATGGGTCTTCCAAGGGCAATCCAGGCCCTATTGGCATTGGTGGTGTTGGCAGAGATAGTAAGGGGGATGTTTAGTTTGTGTTTTCTATTTATAAAGGTCATCACACTAACAACCTGATGGAGGCCATAGCTATTTTGTATGCTGTGAAGAATGCTTGTGACCTTGGTTGGAGAAGGATTATCTATGAATCTGACTCACAAGTGGTGATACGTCTATTGAATCAACAACATTCTGAAGTTGTTAATTGGAAGTTAGCTTTGATTGTAGACCAAATTTGTAATTTGTGTACTTCTTTGGAGTCTGTTACTTTCACTCATATTCCCAGGGAATGGAACAATGTTGCTGATTGTCTAGCGAAGTGGGCTTCTGACCAAATGTGTAATTGGAACATTGTTGATAAGACTCAACTTCCAATGGGCTTGTCCCATCAACTTGATCACTTGGTTGATCTTGATAGGGCTGTTTGATGCCCTTTCTCTATTTGTTCTTGTTTCTCTTTCAGTTTGAATAAATTTTCACCCCTCCTTTATTTCAAAATAATCTATCAATTAATAAAATTTAATAATATAAATAAAATTTATATTACTAAATTTAATAAAACAAATCTTTAAAATTTTTTTAAACATTATATTGGGGGGGGGGGGGGGGTTTGACCACACTACCCCTACCCTTTTAAGGACTGTCAACTATCCCTTTTAGTCATGTCAGAAGTACTACCGATGGTAGTAGTCTATCGTGTGGAAGGCTACCTTATTGGAAGTACCTACTGGTCATGACAGAAGTCTACCAATGACAGTATTCTACCGTGCGGCAGGATGTCCTGTCGACAGTACCAGGGTAATCGTTAAGAAATACCACCTTCAAAAAAGGTGTAAAAAGCTGGTGAAATTTAGAAAACTATAGAGGAAAATAGTAATTTTATCGACAAAAAAATTTAGTTTTCAAAGGAAAAATAATAATCTCAATTGGCGAATCATTCGTGCTCCTTGAAACTATGGAAAATCTTGGCGAATTATGTTTTGTTTTTAGAACTAAAAAAATATATTGGTAAATAAAAAATAGTATTTATAGTATAAAAAATATATATTGGCGAATAAAAAACAATATTTATAGTATAAAATATATATATATATATATATATATATATATTGGTGAATAAAAAATAGTATTTATAGTATAAAATATATATATTGGCGAATATTCAAAACATAGTGATAGGAATAAGACCAAATGTAGACGAAGACAAGTTGGGTGCTATGTGTCATTTATTGATGACCAGTTTGTGGTGATAGTTTGCATAGCTTCAACAAGCTAAAAGAAGGGTCAATGCTGATGGTTACGAAGATACGCAATGGTCATGTTGATGGTGTACGTGACTTCAACTATTATGTTGGTGGTTTAGAGTTGTAGGCCACAAAGATACACAAAGGTCAAGTACGTTTGTGGTTGATAATTTGCGTAGCTTCGATTGGATAAATTGAAGGTCAATGCTAATGGCTACAAAGATACACAAACTTTAGGTCAATTTTTGGTGACTGGTGACAGTGTGCGTAGCTTCAACATGCTAAAAGGAGCATCGATGTTGACAGTTATGAAGATACATAATGGTCAAGTTGGTAGCATGCATGGCTTCGGTGGTTATGTTGGCAGTTTGGAGTTGAAGGCCACAAAGATACACAAAGGTTAGGTTGACAGTGTGCATGACTTCAGAAGTTATAATTGCAGCTATGATATGGGGATTCTGAGGTCACGCTGGTAGTCTGGTAGTTTGCATAACTTTGCCATGAAGTTATAGTGACAGTGAAGGTTGAAGTGCAATTAAAGACATTAATGAGACTTATCAACAATTTTAAATTATTCAGTAGTGTACATAATCCAGGATATGATTTTGATTAGACATTATAAAGGATAATTTGTAGGAGATATGAGCTCTAATTCATCAACATTCATTATTTTTCTTTTTGGATCCAAGTCAGTGAGTCACCTTATGTGAAACATTCCTTCAAAATTTAATGCAGCTGCCAAGTTGCTAGTTAAAAATTTAAAATCACAACTAGAATATGGTGGTTCCGAGGTCACGCTAGTAGTCTGCATAACTTCAGTAGTATATAATCTAGGCCAAGATTTTGATTAGACATTAAAAATAATAATTTGTATGGGATATGAGCTGTGATTTATCAACATTCGACATTATTTTTCTTTTCCAATTTGGAGCCAAGTTACGCAGGATACAAGTTAGACATGATAGATCTCCAATTTTTCTTTATCGATATTCATTATTTTCCTTTTTTGAGGCAAACCACCTTACATGAAATATTGCTTCAAAATTTATTACAGCTAGTAAGTTGGTGATTAATTTCTTTATATACTCCTTAGTAGTGGAATAGCAGAACACGGGTTGCTTTCTAACTTTCTAAATTTGGATGATAGAATGGGTCTTCTAGTAGTTGAGGGATCATCAAATGAGAACTCAGAACCTGTTATCCAACTAAATTTGGATATTGAGGAGGAGATCCAATAGGATGTCCTCAGTCATCTTATGTCTACAACATGTGATCATGCTACCAGTTATGCCAGATACAAAAGCGACATGTTCAAACTCGAAGTAGAACATGACAAGGCAGAGATGCATGCTATTTTTGAGGATCACGACTGTGACCATAAGGGTTCCCAGGAGGAGATGATCTAGTTATTTTTTGGTCTTTGCATCGACTGATCTTTTTTTCTTTGTGGATGGTATTATACTATAACAAATTACTATTAGTATTAGGATATGTAGGAGTCAGACTAGGTGTTTCTAATTTTGTCTGAAAGGATCTTATGATAAATTTTCTTGTACATTTGTAAGTTGTAAATACAAATATTCAGTATAATTTTCATTTTGGTTTTGGAAATGGTTGGAATCTTGTCACTTCTCCTTCTGGGGAAACCACAACCGTTCACTATTTAGTTGCCAGTATAGCAGAAATATAGAAAAACTAAAAATTTAAATGTATGGGTATCATTTTTGAAATTAATTCATATGGGAAGACTCTTTTTCAAATAGTATTTTATGTGTTATTTTCTTATACTTCAAATTTCAATACAGTTACATAGTAACATGTTACGTGAATCATGAACAATAGTAAATCCATTCAATATGTAAATCTTGATGGTCTTTCTCTTAAATTGAAAAATATATAAATTGTAAATATTAATATGATGGTGATGGGTTCTGAAGTTATGCCTGGCTGATTCGTAACTTCTCAATGGTTAAATTGTTATGATGTCGATGGCTTCTGAAGTTACACCTAGCTGATTCTTAACTTATCAACAGTTAAATTGTTATGATGGTGATGGGTTCCAAAGTTACGCCTGGTTGTTTCGTAACTTCTCAACGGTTAAATTTTTATGATGGTGATGGGTTCTGAAGTTACACTTGGCTATTTCATGACTTCTTAATGGTTAAATTGTTATGATGGTGATGGGTTCCGAAGTTACGCCTAGCTATTTCGTAACTTCTCAATGGTTAAATTGTTATCACAGTGATAGGTTTTGAAGTTACGTTTGGCTATTTTGTAACTTCTCAATGGTTAAATTGTTATGATGGTGATGGGTTCCAAAGTCCCGACTAACAACGTGTGTAACTTTAGAAGGTGTTGAAAAGTTAGAGAAAGTTGCATGCCACGTGGAAAGTACTGAAGAATGGAATGTTTGTAGAGCTTCACTAGGGTTTCTTGGTCATTTGTGATGGAGGTTACAAAGTACAAGTGTCAAGACTCAAGAATGACATCTGAAGTCATGCCAGGCTGTGTTGTAACATCTAAAGGTTTCTTTCCCTGGTCAATTTAACAATCTTGAAGTTCTAAAAAGGTGTTGCGTGACTTTGCAAGTCGAGATAGGGACCTACAATTAGATGTACCATTAGCCTAACTTCAGCCCCACATCAATTATTTTCTCTTGGATCACTACCAAATCTATGCTAGAAGTGATAGTTGAAATTTTTCTAAAAATGGTAATTACTAATTTCGTACATGTGCGCTTGATGAGATTTTAATTTTTTATAGAGTATGTGGCCCGGTGGCTACTTCTGAGTTTCTTATTACCTATTAAAGATAGTTCACACTTCATAGAGCATCCATAATTTTTAGAGTTGCAGAGAAACATATATTTGAAACCTTGAAGTGTAGAAAAGGAGCTCAGTATACATAAAGAATAGCAGAACAAGGATCTCCTAAGGCTATTTAGTACTAGCAAAGATTGTGCATTCAAGAACAAAGAGGCAAAATATATACGCTGAAGAATGGATGAAACTGTTTCCTGGATCCTAAAATTTGCAATTAGCTAACACTTATGAATGGAGGGACCCTTATTTGTTCTGCAGGGATGTTGTCTGCCCAAACACAACTAGGTATAACAATAGATAAAGAGGCCCTCCTGTCTCAAACCCATGGGATAGGAACTTGGGAAAGTTGATAGTACATGGGGTATTTTTGGATATAGACCTCATGAAAGTGCTAATTAAAGCATACAATCTAGTGACACAAGCTTTCCACAAACATGACAAGTCTATACTCTGCATGTTAGACAAAGCGACTTTTATTTAGGCTTTTGACCTTCAGGGACCTATTAGCATGGATATTGACCTAGTGGAAGAGGATGCCCTATTTAATAGACATAAAAGTTACTACACTGGAAGGGTTATGAGGAAGCATATTCCTAGAGAAAAGAAAGAGGTAGGGTTGTTGCCAAAGAAGGTTGCAGATTCATTTGATATTGATCTTTTCTTTCCCTATTTCTAGAATACCATCTACGGTCTACACAAAGTTATTAGAATAGATGGAGGTTTGATAGTGGGTCCTGACATTTATGTCATGGCTATAGATGTTCAGGACCTATACACCAACAAGGAGTTTGATTATGTGGGGCACATAATCAATGTAATGCACATTGAGTTGATGAATGCAAAGACTGATCTAAAAAGCTTCAAGTTGAATCACTTCTCCATGCTGATGCACATGATCCTGTATTGTAATATTGGCTACATCAACCCAGAGTTCATCAGTGAGACAGAGAATGCAGGAGGAATTGTTCTTCTTCGGCTCTGGACTAGGTTATGGGATAGAAGTTACCATTTCTCTAATTCCATTTCTTTTTATCATGATTTTGTGGATCCAATAATGAACATGTTAGGTATTGTGAATGATATATTTCCTTTATTTGTTAGAAAATTGCTTAGACCCTTTGCATTTCAAATTGACAATGAAATTAAGCACAATTGGAGTGATATGTTTATTTTAAAGAATTTTTCTATTATGAGAGTGTATGCTTTCCCTCAACCTCCACACATACTGCCAAAATTTATCCGAGAAAGATTGGCAATAATAGAATTCATGTGACAACTTATCATGAAGGATAGAGAACACGTAGGCCCTAAAAGACATAAGGGAACCTTTTTGGAAAGGAGGTTCCAAATAGGGGATTTCTCTATAGGCAAAGATGTTGTGGACCAAATCCATGAATTCCTGAGATAATTAATATTTCCCTTTGCTAATGCAAGGATGTATGACCTTGAAGACTTCGTTAGAGAAACACTGAGAGAAATGAGGAATCACAATCTGACTCAAAATCAGCCTATGCCAGATGAGGATGTTATTATAAATGTGCTCAGTGTACATATTTGTGACGAGAGAAGCCTTAAATGGAAAAATATTTAAAGGGCAGAGGAAGAATTGAAAAAGGTAGATCCTACCTTCCCCAATTTCTTTCCCGATCTCAAATAGATGTCAAGAATTAACATGTGTATAGAGAATTACAAAGATATTATGTCTAAATTTCCATACATCCTTGAGGAGAAGGAGGAGAACAGAATAAACCCCGAGGAAGTTGAACTTGACATGGTGTTTACGGTAGAAATAGAACAAGCTGAGCCATCCACATTTGAGAAAGGGCCATCAAAGAAACAAAAGTTGATGAGTGCACCAAAAAAGGCAAGGCAAAAAAGACACTACAAATCCTGCCAGGTAATAGCCATTGCTTTTCTAAATTAAGACAACAATTTTTAACATCATAGGAAAATGAGGGAGAAAAGGTCCTAGATGAGTTAGAATTGGCTATAGCTAGATTGGATGACAGGGTCATCCAAGCTAAAGAGTTTATAGATGATGATGAATTCATCAAGTCCAATGAGTTTAAAATTTTTCTCTTTAGAGTTAAACAAAATGAATTAACACTATCTTTGAAACCAGGGGAATCTTAGGAAAAGAATGTTGAAATGATTGAAAAATTACAGGCCTATGATCCCAACAGTGAAACATTAATTATGGAGGAGGCAAGAGATCTTGTGAAGAGAAGTGGCATGCTAATGATTCCTGGATGGGACTTGGATTCCTCATTCTTAATTGACCAAATCAAGAGGCAAGATAAAGTTGTAGCTTATGAAGCTTTTGGGCCTGATGGACTACAGAGGGCTTCTAGATTCAATATCGACACTAAGACACTAGCAGTATGGTGTGTGGCTCCAGAATCTAATAAGTCCAGATTGGTTGACATCCAAGACATAAGACAAGGTAGCTAATTAATATGGAGGTTGCTAGGATACTATAGGATCAGAGATAGAAAATCTCCTACATCGTGCATCCTCCATGAATAAAGTAGTAGTTGAGGACTTAGAGAACATGCTAGCCATGAAATTCAAAGATTGTGTCAACTAGAAAAAAGTTTGAAGAGGAATTGAAGAAGAATTTTCTCCTAGATGATACTGTGAAGGAGCTAAAAGATGAAATAAATAGTCTAAAAAATCAGTCCAGGGCATTTACAGAGGTTTGTGATGCTAGGGTCCAAACTGAGTATGAGGGGGGCTTAGCTCTAGAACTTGCAATAGAAAAGATAATAATGGACATTGATCAACCTACTAATATTGGAATTGATGAAAAGGGGACTTTGAAGAAGGTGCTATTGTGCAGAGTAAATATTTTAAAAGGGAAGTCTCAAATAATTCATAGTACTTTCATTTCTTTGCAGAGGGCAGAATATCAATGTTCTAATGCCTTATCTGTACTAACCCAATTATTTAATACTTGGGGCCCATACTTGCAATTCTTTGATAGGTTAATTTTACTAATGGGAAAAAAGTTGGAGTTACTTGGAAAAATAATTGATGTTAAGGAAATGGTGTTATTAGTAAAGGATTTGTATGCATTTTTCATTGGCAAGTTACAAAATATTCAGGAAAAGCTAAAGGTTTTTGCTCAAGGGTTTGAATGATATATCCCTACTATTGTGGACATAGAGGGACACTTGAAGGACTGGCAGGAGTGGGTTGATTCTTTCAACCAAATTTTGGATGATAGAAAGGTGGCTTCTTATTTTGTTGGTGATGCTGACATTTCAACTTTTTATGAAGTTGTGGATGAATTGTACAAGTAGGAGATTGAAATGAATAAGTTTGTTTCTGAATCTTGAGCCATAATGGATGCCAAGTGGAAAAAATGCCTTGAAGACTTGGATACAAGTAGAGTGACAACTTGGTCATCAAAGAGGGAAATTGTGGTGTGGGAAAACATTGGAGAGACTCATGCCTTGTCACATTGACATGGATGATGGAAGTAGTTGAGATAGTTCTGGTATTAGATGAAGAGACAATAGAGGGAGGTTAATTAATTCAAATACGGTATCTTATCTTTATGGTTCGCCTGCTATAGATACACCTTTGGTGAAAATCAAGACCGATTCTGAAGAATCTAGGATGCCAGTTATCACTCTTATAACTATTTCCAAACTTGTTTGCCAATGTTAGTTTTTATTTTCTGATATAAGTCTTTGGTACTATGATCATTGATCATTGATGTATAAATTTCAAGGAAGTTAATACAAGGATATTCTTATTTTGTAATTTTCTGATAGAAGGCTCTGGTACTATGAACATTGATCATTGATGTATAAATTTCAAGGAAGTTAATACAAGGATATTTTGTAATTTTTTGTTCCTTATGAACAAAGAGCTCAAGATCATAGTTACAATTTGTTTAAAATTGAATGTATAATGTCATATTATTATATTAATATTTTCTTTTAGGAAATTAGGAATTAAGTAAATGCTTTTGATTCGAGGAATTAAGGAATAAAATTTAAGTAAATGCTTAGTATTAGGAATTTAGGAAATTAGGAATGACTAATGAGTATGACAAATTGACAAATTCTAGGAAATTAGGAAGCTTTCATTGTTGACAATGTTCTGAAGTAACATTGGGTTGTTTCGTAACTTATCAACGGTTAAGTGGTTAGGATGGTGATGGGTTCCAAACTTATGAGGGACTCCTGACTAACGATGTGTGTAACTTTGAAATTAAAATGATAGTTAAAAGTGGTAGTGTGTAATAGTGTTGAAAGTGACAGTTATCTGCATGCCATGTGGAAAGTGCGAAGGAACTGACTGTGACATGCATCAATGGTCGGATTAATATTTTTCACTTTGTGAGGAATAGTTTTGAACCTACAATAGTAATTTTCAAGTGGTTTGTGACTTGTGGATCTTTGCAAGGGTTTCTTGGCTATTAGTCTTAGCGGTTATGAAGTTACGATGAAGCATTTGGTGGATAGGTGTAACTTTTGAAAGGTTAATAACTTACAAGATTAAACAGTTCAAAGGTTATGAAAGGCTTTGTGCAGGACTTCACAAGGTTATATGAGAGTAGAGATGTTAAGAAGACCATCACCATAAATTTGAAAGGGTTCCAAAGGCCTCTAATTTGCATGTAGTGAAGTTGAAACAGGGCTAGATGAACTGTTTGCGTAACTTTGGAACCTGGCCAGCTTAAGTTTGAATCTTGATTCTTGAAAATAACATGACAACATGAGGCATTAAGGGTCAAGGAATTTACACTTTACAGTGAGTTAAAAGGACATTATATATCATATATGAGTATACTTCAAATTTCATGAACATTATACATTACTATTATTCTTCAAAATTTAAATTATAAAACTCATGAACAATACTTATTACTTGTAATATGAGTCAAATTGTTAATATTAAATTCCAACAAGTACAGTAATAAGTATACAATGTATAAATAGTAAATACCTATTAACTGAATGCTAAATCACTTCACTGACTTAGTGAGCCATCTGTTGCTTCTATATCCCACATGAAATCTAGCTCCTGAAATTGACTAGTAGCAAGAGGTTCATCTTCATTCTGAGTCTGAATTGGGTATTCAAAATAAAAAAATCTTCATCTTCATTTTGAGTCTGGGACCAAGATCCATCATTTGTCTCAGAAATAATAGTAGCACTACCAGGTTTTGAAGTGTTCAAAAGCCCTCTTCTTTCACGCATGAAATTCCAAATTGCCAATGCCTTATCAGAAGGAAAGTCTCTAACATTGTACTGAGTTACGAACAACCTCAAGAAAGTTTCCAAATTTTTGTCTAGTTTGTTTCTGATCTTTGATTTCAAAACCCCACTAGTAAATTTTAGCTTGTTTTTAGATGAGGTTTAGTCGATTATCAGATGCCTATTGGTTAGCTAATCGACCATAATGGTCGTCGGATTTTTTTTGTCAAAAATACCACACTTGAAATCTCCGTCGCAATTGCGACGTCACCAATGGTTGAACTATCAATAAAAATGATGTCAAAATCATTGCTTCAACCTAGAAGAATTGCCAGCTATAGCGTTATCCCTACAACCAATGTACATCAAAATTGTGACATAAAATCATCGCAATAAATGTCAAATGTATAGATTTCTCATCGATACTTCTATTCTTTGTTGGTTGAAATAGCAACATACAATTTAATTATATATATATATATATATATATATATATATATATATATATATATATATATATATATATATATATATATATATATATATATTATCAAATTAAGCACAACAATATTATGTCGCTATTGTTTACTGTTTACAAATAGTCACACATTCTCTATCTTATTTCACACAAACATGTTCTTTCTTGATATACAAAAGCAGAGACACAAACAACGTACCCCTCTAACTATCAGACCATCACGATCAATCCCCTTCTTGAAAATTTATTTGGAAGCATGGTAGAACAAAAAATTAGTAAATGGGATGAAAGAGAGGAGCAAAGAGCAAAGGGACAAGCTGGTTTTAGACTGAAACACTCCACCATAGATCACAGAGCGACTCTTAGATACTTAGTTGACAAAATATGGGACACTCTGGGTGATGAGGCTTTTTGCTACTTTATTGACTTCAAAAAAGCCTTTGATTTAATTTGTCCATGGACTAAGACCTTAAATTATTGAGCTTCTCTTTGTTTTGAGAAGAGTATAACATTCGCTACTTAATAGGGCCAACCGCGTGAAGGTGGAAGGTCATCTGGCCCCTACTAGGAGCCTCCTATGACCCTTTATGACATTTTAAGACTTCTAAGATGTATTCTTAGGGATCGTAAATGGTCATAAAGGGTCATAAGGGGTCCTGGGGCACAACAACTAAGAAACATAATTGCAGGCATCATGGTCACATTTTTTTGGAAACAATGTAATTGAGTTGTATACCCAAGCGATGGAGTGCAACTTCTACACCTTGGATTCCAAGTTGACACTGTGGGAATCAAAGACCATAGATAAGGAATACATTTAGAGAGTGGAGGAGGTCTGTAATGACAAAAATAATATAGGACAAACCTCAAGTTAAATGAGGCAACTGCAAACATTTTAATAGATTTTTATTATTAAATAATGAAATTTTCATATACTAGTGTTCTAAGCCCCCTCATTACATGATTTATTATTGTAAGCCCCCTCTAACTTACGCATCTAGAAATGAAACTACAACCTATTGGGATTGAGACAAACCTTATAGAACAACAACAACTAGGAAGGATTGCTTTCCAACATCTGTTGAATACATCTATTGGAGGACCTTGTATTCATGAGCTACAAATGTATTCAAAAGATGTTTGCAAGTGATCCTTCCTAGTTGCTGTTGTTCTATAAGGTTTGTCTCAATCCCAATAGGTTGTAGTTTCATCTTCTAGATGCGTAAGTTAGAGGGGGCTTGCAATAATAAATCATGTAATGAGGGGGCTTAGAACACTAGTATATGTAAATTTCATTATTTAATAATAAAAATCTATTAAAATGTTTGCAGTTGCCTCATTTAACTTGAGGTTCATCTTGTATTATTTTGGTCATTATGGACCTCCTCCGCTCTCTAAATTTATTCCTTATCTATGGTCTTTGTATCCCGTAGTGTCAACTTGGAATCGGAGGTGGAGAAGTTGTACTCCATCACTTGGGTATACAACTCAATTACGTTGTCTCCAAAAAATTATGACCGTGATGCCTACAATTATGTTTCTCATTTGTTGTGAAATTTGCATTTATGTTTCTTAGCTGTAAACATGAAGAATTATTCTAAACAAAGATGCAAACCATATATATGCGCACTTGAGGCAAAGAGAAGTTATGTCATATCAATATTAAAATATTAGTTACAATATGAAAATACTAAACTAACTAATTCCTGAGTTCATCTATGCATATGGTCGCAACAAAGATATGCAATTACAATATAGAGAAGGCATTGAAAAAATATAATTTTGGAATTTATCCTAGCCTGACATATTTTTCACTCAAATCCTTCATCGCGGATAAGTGGAGATGGATGGATAGATGCAGATGAGTTGTCATCAACCCAACTAAAGTATCCACAACCATTATTTCCCTGTGATACCTAGTCTACATTAGTTCTTATATTATAATGAATAGTATTTACATTAGAAGCATTAAATATATACACATTAGCAACCTTTTTTCTATTTGGGTAGCACCAAAATTGTCGTCCAGGGTTGTTTGGTGTTCGTGAAGTCTTCAACACACACTGCCCACCACCACATTGATAGTTTGGCACATTGACAAGAGTCATCGAGCCTATATCAATAATGCACCGCACCATCATTACTACATTTATTATTTTTTTATGATTATTTTTATATGAAATACACCAAGGAGTACCATCAGAAATACTAACCATTTACAATAATGAAAAGTAAACCTAAATCAAATAGCTCATTTTTTTATCAGCATGTGTAGTCTCTATGTATATGAAAAATGAAAGAAATATGAAGCTGAAATAAAATAGTGAACAAAATAGTATTCCACATAGAGTGAATGAAATATACCATCAAAAGAAGGTGACAAAATCCTGTCACGAAGCACAGACATAGGAAATAAAAAAGGGACAAAAGACAAGAAATAAGAAAAATCATTACGACTATAGAAAAATCATTTATACTATAATAAAAAAAAAGAAACACTCTTTGTCAACAATTTTCAAAATCATTAGGACTATAGAAAAATAATTAAGACTATACAAAATGAAATTTTAGAAATGGATGGTTCTGATGCTTTGCCATTACAACAATTGAGAATTCATCATTTGGTATTGTGTATTCCATTTAAGTATGCCAACAATGTTCAAAATCCTTTCACCAAGCACATACAAGAAATAAGAAAAATCATTAGGATTATAGAAAAATCAAGTTCTAGAAATGGACAGTTTTGATATTGCTTTGCCATTACAACAATTGAGCATTCATCATTTGGTACTTCTTGGTATATTCCATTTAAGTTTTTCAGTTTCCATGTTTATGTGCATGTTCTTTATGTGTTTGGATTCTCTCCCTCGCAAGGGATACATCGATAGGTAATTGATTTGAAAGCATAATGATTTGACAGTCTTTTTTCAAGATAGGTGTAATCATCCCACCAACCTTAATTAGCCACATTTGTGATATATGTCAAGTACTTATAATCAGTATGCCCAACAAATAGAGACTTAGTAGTAAAAGAACATCCTTTAGACCTCCAAATAGTCCTAGAGATGCAAACTTTTAGGATTTGAACTATGTTCAAATAGGTATAGTCAAGTGTCCTATTGAAGGGCAACCGATAAACAACCATGTAAGCAAAGATTAGTCCCAATGACAAACAACAATTTTGAGTTCTTAGTTATAGACAAGGTTGACTATCAAATAGGCTTGATGAGGTGACGATAAGTGTAACAATTCATGATTTAAAAAGATGCCAAAATAATGTGGATAAGAAACGTTTAAAGAAAGTTCTTCTTCAATGCTTATCCACTGTCACAGTGGTATAAAGTGATAAAAAATAATGATTCATATGGTTTATGATAAGTCACAAAGACACTCTTATAATAGTCATCAAGAGATAATAGAGGTCATGCATGCATGATTGCAAAGCATAATGAATAAAGAACATGCACTGTTATGAAGGCTCATAGCCACAGTAAGGAATGATGTCATACAAATCAAAAGAGGGACAATTTCTAAAAGGCAGTGATATTCAAAGATTGAAATGAGGGTACTATATCATGACAAATATGCAAGAATTAATAGATTTTCATGAATGTGAAGGTGCGGTGATCAACAATGCCATAAAGAGACTATTGTTAGTGTTTCTACAAAATAGAATGATAGTGTTGTGAAAGAAAAGATTCATGTTCAAGAAGAGTGCCTCAAAACAATGTTATTCAATGCTTGAGGGATGATATTTACTACTTTCATAATGACTACATGATGAAAAGATGGTCAGATTAAAAGATGTAAATCTTACCCACTGATATAATAGTCAGCTACAGGGCCATAGTGTATGTAATGAGAGGTGTCATATTGTCTTTCAAAGAGCAGAGTAAAAGCTGGCAATAACATCAAGAGGTGCATGTTTTGTACAAATTTTTAGACCATGGAATGAAGAGCATGAGGCTATCATCACATCAATCCTTATGAGTTGTGAGATAAAAAAAGATTGAAGGCATTAGATCTTACAAGGAAGCAATGTCCAGTGTAATGAAAGAAATGGAAAACCATACCAAGCATGAGGAATCATGGTGAATGGGTATAAAGGAGTAGCAGTGGTAAATTAGAGCAGCGATTTAATGGTCAATATAAGATATAGAGATGTTTTCAAGAGGAGAGGCAATGATATGTATTTTGTTTCTAATGATGTGTTCACTACCACAAGATAATTTTTCAATCATAGATAATAGAACTCTGGTGCAATATACACCAACAGTCTTGTAGGGAAGATATAAGTCATGAAAGGACCTCACTATGATGGATAAGAGAATAAGACAACACTGTGATTGAGTCTAAGTGAAAGAGATCATCCAATAGCTAGTAGCAGTAGTCAAGATGTGCTCAAGATGTGAAATCAGTAACTATGAGGAGAGGCAATATTATATCCACAATTATAAAGTATAGGTAAGGCTTAAAAATAATGATTTTGGACTCTAGAAAATATTATAGTTTGAACTGTAAAAATATAGACAAAATCCTTAGAAATCCCTTAAGGGAACATTACAAAGTACCCGAGCATTGAAATTTGATAGCTATATTAGATAGTCCTAACATGGGACATTACAAAAACCCTTTAATTCGGTCATTGCCAGTGTAGAACACAATGTATGGATTCTTCATGCATACAATCATTGAACCAGAGACCAAAATAGGGCTTGGAGATATGGATGTCAATGTAGTACAAAGAGATGAATAAAATACATTTGATATTTTCATATGATTTCCCTTTTTGACTATTTGGTTTTTCTGAATGTTTCCATTCATTGATTTGCAATTTATTTTGTGTAGACTTGCTTGTTCATTATTACAATCTACTACCCAAATGGTTTTCAGGAATGAGCACGTTCTTTAATATGCGAACGGTGGTGGAACTCGATAGTTATTTCTTGGCTTTGATTCTTTGATGATAGAATACCTATAGTGAAATGGGGCTGATAGATGTATCGGGTTCTTAAGTTTTAATATAGAATATATCTTGTTTATGTGTTTGGGTTTTCCTAGTCTCAATTGGAAAATGATAACAGTCGTATTCAAAGGAGACTGAGTTGGAACACTGGCAGGACCATTCAGAATGGTCTCTGAATGACAGTGTATGTTGTTGTTAGCATTTGGAGGTAGGAAGAGGTGACTATCACATATATGTCTATTCATATAGCGACAACAGAACCACATCATGTATCAACAGTGATGTTGAAAGAAAACTAAGAAGGGGCTATTTGTGTTTACATATTCAAGTGATATCGAAGAGTCTTATGACTATATTCGACCTTTGAAAATAGAAATGGGGAAAGGCATAATAAATGTGTGTACTTAGTGATAGTCCTACAAGTTGAAGGAATTCGAATCGGGTCCAGGAAGACCCGCAAGGCACGAACAAACAGTGACTACAAATTTTTGAACCCTAGAAATGCTACAAATTGAATGCAAAAAATATAAATGCAGCACAAGAATTTTTTCAAAGATTAAAAAACCAGAGATGAGTGTATTTGTTACAAATGAAGAGTGGTTCTTATAGGTGGAGTCGAGGCTAGGTGATGCATAGGCATTGGATCGACATAAAATCCCTTTTCTTTCACCTCTACTTTGCCACACATGGAATATAAAATGAAATCCCTATATTTTTTTTTAGGTTATATTCCCTTGTTGGTTATAATTTTGACAACCTGTCATGGTTGTCAAAATTCTGAACAACATGGGAATGGAGTAAAAAAATTTTCAAATTTTTCCTTCTATAAACTGACCAAGGAAAACCATTTTAATGCTTGGTCAGACATGTTGGTCTAAAAAGTGGGTCTACTGTACTAGTGCCCCAATGCACTGAAAACTCTTTCATCTTCCACCAAACCCAATATCATTGTTTGACATAAATCAAATAGTTTAAAATATTCTAATATTGAATCACACAATGCATCACTCTTCTCTATCCTTTTCCAAAGCCTGGTTATTGCACCAGGTTCAAATGGATTCTCCAAGTTTTTCAATTGCAATTTCATACATGATGCAAATTATCTACATTGTTTTTTAAGATTAGATGAATCTAAATTTCCTTCAATTGGTTGTCCATTGCAATCTGCATGTTTTGAAAACTCTCTGATCAATTCCTCAATTTTTTTATGAAAGATACATGCATCGGTTTGTTTAGCTTTGACATTTTTCCAAAAATGAGGAAACACATAACTCATGGCTTCAAGAATTTATTCTTGAGGGAATCTTTCATGAATCTCACTTGAAAGTTGGTAAGAAATTGACTTCAAATCATCACTAATAGATTTAACAATCATATCAAAATCAGTCCTTTTAACTGGAAGTAGTTTGCCTTGCTTGCCCATCTTAGATTAGTGCATTGGTATTTCATATCCTTTCACAAACACACATAAATAATTTTTTGCATTAAATTGTAAAATATTCTTAGCATGATTCAAATCTGTAATTCTCTACCACCTGAAAAATTTGGGCTTTGAATTGTTGTCATATCTGAGTACATACAATCCAGGGAAATGCATGCAATTCTATGTAAACTGCTATACTAATGGATATACATAGTTCTATCTTGGGATTTCTTAACAAGTTTGTTCATCAAATCCAGCATGGGGAGAAGATTGGCTAAATTAATAGAGTCTCTATATCACTTAGCTTATATAAAAAAATTGGAGCTTTGTCTACTGTGAGGTGTTTCTCATATATTATTCCAATCAAGGATTGATATTCTATTAGAACTCTTTCTACTGGTCCATGCAAAGAGATCCATTTGGTCTCAAAATCATTGAGAAGCTTGTTTCCTAGCATTACTCCATTTGAAAAAATCTTAAATTTTGCAAAATGTTTATGACTTCTGTAGAAGTAAGAGTATAGCTCGCGAACTAGATCTTCAACTTTTGACACTGTAGGAAAATCACTTACAATTTTATATGCTAAATTCATTTGATGTGCCATGCAATGTATGCTAAGCACGTAAGGTGCAATACTAGTTTGTAATCTTGCACAAAGACCATTCCTTTGGCCTTGCATTATTGAACCTCCATTATCTCCAACACACACTAACTTCTTGCCAATTGTCAAATCAGCCATACCAGTAACTTCATTCAAAACATTCTTTACTTCAAAATATAAGTTTTCTGTTGTTGAATTACCCCTAATTTTACGAACACAGAGTAGATGAACTTGGCAGACATGTTCTTTTACTATATACACATGCATACTGACCCAATTAGTGTTATCTACTATAGTAACTTCATCTATGGATAATGAAATGAATCTGGACTATTTTACTTTCACCTATAAATTTTGCTTTTCCACCTCAAAAAGATAGTTTTCCATTTCCCAGCCAATGTTTGTTGACCAATGTGACATAGGATAGTGATGAACTCTAAAAAAGGATAATAAATTACCATATTCTGAGAAGTCTCTCATAGGACACCCTCTGGACATAATATGAAAAACAACACTCATTTGAATGGTCTTTTCCAGGTTTGCTTCATTGGCTGCATGTTTAAACCCAACCTTGATTGGATTTTCACTACTAGCAATTATTGCCATTTTCTTGTTATGCTCTTCATATTCTATGGCATACTTAACATGAAGATATTCTTCCTTTGATTTCCATCTCACTACTAATATTTCTTGTCCATCTATGGTCTATTTTTCATAAACCTTACCAATATGCTTTTATATAGTGTCAAGCTTTAGCTGCAACTTCTTCTCTCTTTTATTTTTCCAGGTACAAATCTTACACCTACATTCTGTTGGTTGTTTGTCATTATTTAGGACTGGTTCAATGAACCAATACTTTTCTATCTAATCAACCTTAAATTTTCTTGTCATTTTCCACTCCCACCCCATTTTTACTTGCCTTTTTATTTTCTTCCTACCAACATCATTATTATCTTCATTGCTAGCATTTTCATCCAACTGGTTCTGCATATCCCTTATAACATCTTCTATCGTGCCACCATTGTTATCCTCATTTGATGCATTTTGATTTTCATTTAACTCAATGACAACCCAACTTGTGCTAGTGGTACTGGTAAGCTACTGTGAATGTCTTTTGCACTTGCAATTGTAGAAGTTGATGGAGTAGAAACATTGCCAACTCCAAAAAAGCCTTTATGGTAGTATCTTTAAGTTTTGTACATTTTGATGGCCTCCCAGACCCTTCACTTCCTTGAGGAGTCTTACCCTTCCCTTCACTACCGTGAGGAGTCTTACCCTTGTCTAGCTTTCCAATCCTTTCACTACCCTGAGCACAGTGAGAAGTCTGAGTCTCAAGTTCAACCTCCCCTAACATCTCAATCCCTTCAGCAGCCTAAGGATACTTAGGATAGTCACCCTTGTTTGACATCTTGACCTCTCACTAGTCACTAGGAAATTAATATCAATATTGTGAAATGTGAACAAATAATTGCTTACCTTGGTCCTGCTTTCTATGAAATTTTGAATCCTCTATTTACCGTTGCAAGATTTTTATTTATAAATCTAGCCCTCCAAAATTTTGTAACGGGACATGAAAACTAAAAGACTAACAAATCTGATTTGAATTTATATAAATTGATGATTCCAATTTCCATTTTTTTAAAATTCCCTTGCTTTTGGTGAAAATGTGCCGACTTGTTCAATGCTAAATGTAGGAATTAACAAACAGGTGGTGAAATAGGTCATTGTCAATATAACAAATAATAAACGGTTGGAAAAATAGGTTGTCGTCAATATAAAAAATAATAAATGGTTGGCGAAATAGGTCATCATCAATATAACAAATAATAAACAGTTGGTGAAATAGGTCATCATCAATATAACAATATAGACCATTTGGCTATATTTAGATTTTATATTCAATTCATAAATAACCCTTGGTGAATATATTGGTCAACCTTGTCAAACGAAAAATATTAATGGTGATTCAAATTAATATTTACCCCTTACTGTGTTAAGATTGGGTGATTTGGGCCATCATGTGTCGTGCACGATTCACCAATTCCTACAAAAAAATTTCCCAGAATTCGCCACTAAAAATTACCCTAGACAATACCTATCGATAGTTTTTCACTTCTTTTTATTTTAGACAGATAAAACAACATCATATATATTTTTTTGAAAGATAATTATCAAAATATCTTCTTACACCCTTTTTTAATATACATAATTATTTTTCTTAAAACATAAATTTTCAACCGATTCTTTTAAAGACAATTTATTTTAATTTTATAAACAAATTTACTTATGGGAAGAATTTTATAAATAGAAGAAGCTAAACATAAAGATGCAATTCTAATGGTAAATTAATTTCCTCCAAACCCTAAGGCTGATTTTCTTCATTAAGAATTTACTCAAAATCCCACATGCAAAAATGCTCAAGGATGAAACCTCAATTCAAATGGTTCTACAAAAATTTGCACAAGAAGAATTTGGTTTGCCAAATCTCAAACAAGAAAAAAATCCCATGAATACCAAGAACAAAGAAGACAAGCTTTTCAAAAATGGAAAAAATAGAAAAGGATTCAAAATCCTACCTCAAACCCAAGAATGATTTGAGAAGAAAGGAAGAACACCATTCACAATTCAAAATTCTAACTTTCAATAAATTCCTTCAATTCCAATCCAAAGCCAAAACCTGTCTCCCCAATAATGACCAAAAAGAATTCTCATATAGAAAATCCATCAAACCAAACTTTAAACATGCAACTCACAATCAAGAATTATAACTCAATTGTTAAAAACAATAAAATAGTTAACTGAAAATCACATAAAATAGAACTCAACTCCAACCTCGTTAATAACAAATATTTATTTATTAAAAAATTATTTATTTATTTAATAATTTCAATTCACGCAAATCACTCAACTTTTAATCTTAAATTTATAATTTAATTTTATTAACTAAATGTGCAAATTAAATTTTTTAATAATATTTAATTAACAATTAATGTTTGTAGCATATCAATAATATGCAAATTGATAATTAAATATCAATTCATTTATTTACTATAAGGAATTATAACTAATCTCTTAGTTAAGTCTCTTAACTCAACCTTCTAATTTAGAACTGATAAATCAATTCTTTTTAATTGGTGTTCATATAATTACATGATTATATTTTAATTATAATTAATATATTTAGCACCACTTAATAAGCAACTTGATAATTAATATCAATTTATATTTTTTTAAAATTTAATTTAGATTTAGATTTAATATTTAATTATATATTTATTTTCATAATTAGACTTTTAATAAAGTCTTTTAAATAATCGATGATATTTAATTAATTTTTATTAATTAGATATCTATATATTTAATATTTTTATATTTATAAGATATAATTATTTTAAGCTTATAATTAACCTTAATTAAAACTTTAATAGATTAATAACATAAAATTCACATCAAGGCACCTGGCCAACAAACATGAAGGAAAGACCAACTAAACCCATAAAGTAATAATCAAACTCAAAGAAAGTGTTCACAAATGATGTCACCTTGACAAATTCAGAGGGTGGAAGATAAGATACTTTTCCACTATTTGAGGATAATAATTGGCTTAGGTTGGGATTTAGACCTAGATGCTATCTCCCCTCTTTTACCATTGAGATAATTCGATAGAGCACACTCATCCTAACAATTCAGGGAAGTCGATGCCCAATAATTGAAATCCTGCATTTAAAAGATGAGCATGTACAAACATGTATATATATATATATATATATATATATATATATATATATATATATATATATATATATATATATATATATATATATATATATATATATATATATATATATATATATATATATATATATATATATATATATATATATATATATATATATATATAATAGACAATGGCAGGGATCGATCGATTGTGTTGATCTCACAAGCAAGTAACTACGATTCTATCTCCCAACCACATCAGGCACATCAAATAGAAATATAAAACATACATGCCAACCATACACATGCAAGTATGATGTTTGTAAAAATCATAATATAAGTAACATCATCAAATGTAAATAACCCTCATCATCTAACTATCATGATATAAATCAAACGGTTAAAGTATCATATAATTGAATCATTAAATGTAACCAAAGATCTAATATTCATAAAAAGTGGTCTAAATGGGTTGGCATCATAAACATAAATGGTAGTAAAGGGGTGGGCATTAAATATATTTAATTAGTAGGAAATAATTTATACGTTGCAACCAATAGGTTTAAATTAGTTTTATTTAGTGATTTCAAGTTAGTTGATTAATGTTTTAGGTTTTAAGTTTTTTTAGTATACTGTAATCGATTTAGATTGAATAGGCATTAAAAAAAAGTGTTTATATGTAAATTAAAATTGGGAATCAAGTTTCTTGTGTAGCATATTAGTTAGATAATTTACAATAAGATGACAAATATTAGAATGTAGATATTTCTTTAATCAATTCATAGCAATTATTAATGGTAAATTTGTTATTTTTTAATAAAAGGTAATTTACATTAATAATTTTCATGTACGAGATGTTGATAGTGATTTGATTCATTAATTTTTTTTTTTTTCCAATTTAATTCCGGATCAGGTAGTCCTTAAATAATTTTATTTAATAATCTATAAAGTTTATTTTATTGTTCCAATTGGTTCTAATAAATGAATGTATAAGTTTTGTTAGGGGAAAATTAGTTTTCTTTTTTAATGTAGAAAGAAGTTAGTTATATGAATTATATTTATGTTATATATATATAATATTATATAGTTATAATTCTTAGATTGGATCTACTTTGATAAATAGCTTTCTATTTTGTTTATAATTATGTCTTTACTTTTCTAACCAATTTTACACAGGGTACATTTTTTTATTAACATTTTACAACTTCTGTTTATTTTATTTTTCATTAATGTAACATCTCTAACATGAATTAGCAATACGGATATCTAGAAGTATGTTTATTTTAAACACTAAACCAAATGTTCCTATAAAATTATCAACATGGAAATGGATATAAGAATTACAATCATGGAAGTACCTCAGCCATACTACCTTAACTCTTCTTGTACTCTCCATGATCTAGTCTCTGTAACCTGCACACCTATCTATCCAACTAGATGCAAATGTTAAATACCCGATCATAAATAAACCATAAATTAATATATTTTTAAAGTGAATTATCATAGCTTGAAGAAGTGAATTAATTGCATTTAAAACTAAAAGACAAACAATCCCTAAAGGGGCAAGACCTAATTTCTCAGGGGCTCATCTTTGATGGTCTTGCCTATGTTTATGCTTAGAGACTTCATAGTTTGACTCTTCAATTTGAACCATATTATATTGGTTCGCAAGGGTTGGGGTACCAAATGCATCAACTATTTATTATTATATTTTTAATAAAATAAAAAAGAAGGTACACAACCCTTTCTAGGCTAGAGTCCAAAGAAAATTCACTATCGAATGCCACCCACTTAGGTGGAATAGGGATGAGTTTCTATACCTTACTAATAACTTGACATGAACCTACCAACTCAGAATAGAGTTTTAACCCATGCTATTATAGTCTCAAGGTCATTTCATGTAAAGACAATCATTGATTCTCATATATGATTACCAGGAATTAATTATCTTAGCAAGATGAAACTTGGTATAGAACCTTCCTAATTAGAGACTTGACCTCAAGGAAAGATAGTCTAATTCATGAATATCAAATATCAAATCATAGGTATTTTCTTCTAATTATAAGGACCATAGATTAAAACAAAGACTAGATAACACCAATGATGGCAAACAATGCTCACAAGGTCTTAAATGATCATATAGAATTATCTAAAAAGATAACTAAAGAGAACATCCTAGCACACATACTTAATGAATCTTCAACACTTTAAAGCATCACGATTTTGATTATTATATCATATGATAATAAACACAAATCAAGGAACCCTACCTTGAGATTTAGTGTCACTCTTAATCACACTCATAATGGCAAGGGTATAAGAGGAATATCAACTCTATAATTGATGACCTGCAAAAATTCCTCTTTTGAAAAGGTCATTAAAATTTGGTATGATTAGATATAGTTAATGAAAATAAGTTCACATATTACCTTCCCATTGATACATGAGCACATAAGAAGATAATTATTACTTTATAATAGAAATGATATTAGTTACTAGAATTACCTTCACACAATTGAAATCATGATTAAACTAATCAAATAACTTTGATTGCTAAAATGCACTTCCAATGGTTACTCGCAAGGAACAAGTAACTTATTGCAAGGATAATACATATAGATAAGTCTGCCCGAACACAATAAGGTAATTATAAGTTGGTGAATCCTCATATTAGTATACTATTCTTTATTATCTACTTTAATTTCCATTTATTATTCATTCAAAACTACCTCTTGATTATTATATACTATAAGTTTATTTCCTACGAGGCACAATAGAAACAAAATAAGCTACCTTTAGATAATATGTTCATGTAGTAATATCCATGAAAATAAGATTAACATATAACAAAAGGAGTCATAATATAATCATTCTTATTAAATCTTATATATATAAAACATATAAACAATAGACAACTCCTAAGATAATGTTTTTTCTTTCAAAGATTAAAATCAATTAAGTAGATTATGTTATTATCTATCAAGTTAGTTTTTATAGGAATCAATCTTTGTACTAGTGTCTCCATGTTGGTTAATAGGTTATATTTTGAATTTGAATAAAGGTAATTTTGGCATTAATATTATAGAGGCTTCCCTCATAAGTTTCAAATGACACAAGGAGATAATTCTCTCTTTGGAAAATATGTATAAAGAATAATACCATCTGTGTAAAATGGGATTTTATAATGACTTATTAAGTCAAGCTTTAACATATAAAGTGTTCAACGAATTTTCTAAGTTGACATTACTTGACCTTAATGACCTCAATGGTATTATTCAATACGGATGTCAATTAACCAAGATAAATAAATCCTAAGGATTGGTTTCTTAATAAAATATCATGGGAATACTAATTTCTTTGTCATTTTGATAAGCTAATATTTAAAGATTGATTTTCCTCCCATTTAATCACTAAGTCACATTTTAAACTAAGGTCTCTATTAAACTTCATATCTCTATCCTATCACTACATTTGATCAATAACCAAGATTATCAATATACCATATTTTAACCAATATATATATACATTTAATAATAAAATATCAACAAAATACCAATGTTAAGAAGGCAAGATACAAATTACCCAACATCCTTTACACACATGAATGCCAATATATTTTCAATTTAACTTTTTATCTAATGAAAGTTCAATTTTTTTTTTAAATTCTAAATTAATTCTATATTTGATAATTAACTTATTAAAACTTTCGTAAAATATAATTTACCTTCCAATTTATTCTATCTCAGGAATTAGGTAATTAGGTTTTCTTTGAACTATCATTTATAACTTTATTCAATTCTTTAATTTATGTATTACTTTAAATAATTCTCTTATTAAAATTCAATTCAAAATTATATGAAATGAAAATTTGTTTATAGATTTTTTTTTATTGTATTTATAAATTAACTAAATTTCTAAGTAAAATATATAATTTGAATATAGAGTCAAATAATAACTTAATGGTTATTAATATCATGAAATACTTTTGTAATTTTAAATGTTATTAATGAAACAATATTTTTTCAAGATAAATATTTTTATTTATCTTATTATATTTTTATGAAGAAAATTTTAGTGTAATTCTTACTTATATTTTAATACAATAACTATTTATTGTTTTCACATATTGGGAACTATTTATTCAACTTTTATAATTATTTAATTCATTAAATCTCACTTTCTCAAGTTGTGCCATGTAACACTTAAAATCTTAAATGCATCTTTATGTCTATGTGGTGTGTGTGTGTCGATCCCATTCTATCATTTCAATTACGACCCTAGTATGGTTCAAAACATTACATTTATTTTTCAATCACTAGTATGTCAATGACACAAATAAGATTAAATCATAGGTGCAAACCAAGAAACTACACTAAAATCTTAAGGGTTTACTTACCAAAATAGTTCTGTACCTAGATAGAGTTGGAGAGGCACTACATTAAGATTGTTGAATTATATAGATTAAGATATAGAATCTAATTAACGAGTTAGTATTGTTACACATTATTGAAATTATGTAGATAAAATATTATTTATTTCCTTTGTATACATTTAAATAATTAATGTAATTAAGCTATTACTTTCGCACTAATGAAATAATAATTAAATATAGTTAGGAATATTAACTCTCCTTGGAGATAGAGATAGTTAAATATTTGATGTTAAATTAATTTAAGGGTAGAAGATTTATTAGCTAAATTAATGTTATTTCATTATAATACATGGTTGAGCTTAATGTAATTGTTTTGAGTTAGACATTTCTCTTGGTTTGTGATCCTTTGGAGGGATTCTAGTTAGTCATGGTGTTCCTCTTATAGCTTCTAGATTCATGTCACTTGTTGATGCTATTGGTTAGGGTGTCATAATATGTATTCTCAAATTGATGTAATAATATAATATTGTACTCCCATAATAGAGAAGATTGCATTTGGAATTATTTTTATATATTAATTTGATAATTGCAATGTAAATTGATCAAAAGAAGGTTTTGACCTTGTCTGTTATTACCATGTATCTAGGCTATTTGGATATATAAAATTACATAGATTTTTGATAATGTGTTCATCTCCTTGAGTTTATAGATATCTATGGCATATTATTTGGTTATACATTACAAGTAGCAATGTTAAGGACCTAAGAGTACTTGTTGATTGGTTTATGTGTAGTACTCACATTCCTTTTCAAAATGTGTGTTGTAATGATTCATATGCCTTGCTATTGAAATTTCATGTTAGTAATCTCTCTTGTGTTAAAAAAAATTATCTTCCCTTTTTCATAGTTTTTTCATTGTCCTCTTGGGTTCCCTAATCAAGGTGTTGCACACTGTATAACACTAACTTTGTAACATCATTTGCTAACACAATGAAGTATTTGAATTACCTATAAATGTAGTGTTAGAGGACTGTGTGTATCTACACAATGATACCACTATAGAAGGATAGGTTACCTTGCAACTCCATAGACTTATTAGTGATATTTAATATAGAACTATATTACTTATTTTTAAACATACAAGATATTTTTTGTCATTTACTACCTACTATATTCATTGGCAAGTAGACAAACATTCAATATTTTGGAAATATTTTGAACACTCAAAATTGGTCTGTCATATGTATTTACATGTCTCCAATACCTACAACTTGAGGAAAACTTTACAATGCCACAATATACAATGATGACCAATTCATTTACCATGTCCCAAGTTAGAAAAATGAGGTAGATTTCAATAAATATTGAAAGAGAATAGGAGCCACTCCATCGTAGTCTATAAGTTATTGTAAATTAAGATGGAATCTTTTAAAGATAACCATTCAATATACCCAACTACCTTATTCACCAAATTATTCAAATAATATGAGATATACTATAGAATCTTCAAACATTTTCAACTCAAATATATAATTAATGCTTAATCCCCATCAATAGAGGATATTGCGAATATGATGATTCACATTTTTCCAAGAAAAAAATAAATAATTATACAAAATTACTAAATTAAACTATTTAATGGAGTCAACAAAATATATGGCCTAAATGGGAAGCAGAAAGAAACATCAATGTCCCCTTTAGCCACAAGCATCACATTTTGAGAAATCTATTATATTGACTATGAACACAAAATAAAAGCCACAAGGTACTTCATGTATATGAAACAAGAACCCTTCATACACATAAAGATACTTTAGAAGCTTAGGTTGATGGGATGAATTTACTTGCTATAAATTAATATAAAATATATAATGAACCTATCTTGGATATTAGGGGACACAACATCGAATTAGTTGCATTAGAATATACACAGGTCATGCAAGGAACCAATATGTGGATAAATATTTCATGCCTTCACCATCCTAATACCCCTCATTTCCCCTACCATGACTACTTACAAAATAAAAATACTCTAAACAAATATTGCATTTCTTACATGTATCATAATTAAAAATATGCTTACTTGGCCATTTATCTATGATAGTATGTGAGATAATCATGAAACTCATGTTAAATAAGATGTATCTAGGTGTACATAGAGTTTACTATTATGAATAGAAACCCATATTATGATATGTATTTAAAAATGTATGTCTACAATACATTTTATAGAGGTACCATAGTCAAAGGCTCTATGAGGATTTGAGTTGCATGGAGTAAGTGTCTTATGCTTGAGGAGTTTCCAAGTCTTCTCAGAGTGAGTTGTGAAGAGTGTTTTTATCATTAGAAATTTATAATATTTAGCTTTTTAAGCTATGCAATATCACCACTTGCTACTAGTCTTTGCAAATATCTACAACTTTGTAGAGATAGACTTAAGAGTGTTGTTGGGAGTGTAATTCTTTGTAGTTTCTCAGAATTTTCAACCTCAATATTCTTCGTGTAAATCACTTTAGAAAGACTTGGAAACTATTTAAGCTCAAGACACATACAAATAGTCAACTTATTTTTAAGCTCCATAAGACCACCTATTCCTAATTTTTTTAACAAATTTCTAAATTTTTATAGAGATGGATTGAAGAGTGTTGTTGGGAGTGTAACACTCTATAGCTTCTCACAAGTGTCAACCTAAATATTCTCCTTGTAGCTCACTCTGAAAAGACTTGGCAACTCCTCAAATTCATAATTGTCACCAATAATCAACTTTGTAAGTTTGATAAGATCACTACTACTTGATACTCTTAGCTCAAATCTTTGCAACTTTGTGCAAATTGACTAACGAGTGTTGGTGGCAATATAATGCTCTTTAAGTGTATCCTATCATAGTTTTTAATTTGAATTTTCTCCATGCAACACAGACTTGAGAGGTACATAAATTCTTCAATCTTAGGAAAATTACTTATAGTCATCGTTTTAAGCTCCATAAGATCACCAGTTCTTGATACTCTTTTCAATTTTCTATAGTTTTTTATAGATAGAATAAAGAGAGTTGCAAGGAGTGTAACACTTAGTAGCTTCTCACAAGTGTGAACCTCAATAATCTCCATGGAAATGATTTCCAATTCTACAAGGTCAAGACAATTACTAATATTTAACTCTTTGAAGTGGGATGGTGCCTAAATTTCAAAGTATTTCTTTCAAACCTTTCAATGATTTAGAAAGAAAAAAAGCTTGGAGACAACCATAACATAAGATATTAAATTGTATAACCTTAGTAAATATTTAATTTATGCCACAAAAGATCAAAATCCATGTATATAATTCTTGCACAATGTTTTGAGTCATACACATTTGATTTCTAAACATTGCAATTCTTGAAGAGGAATCCATGAAGGAACACTTAGCAATTATTTGAAATTGCCCACAAGCTTGAGCCATAATAGGGAAGCTGAAGTCTTAAAACAAAAATCTAAATGGCCTAAAAAGAATCTAACATGAGAACACATGGATTTATTAAAAATCTAAAGAAAACACCTTACATTGGTTTTGGCGAAGATAGTTTCCAAACTCATTAATTTCTAGATACATAGAAGCAAGAAGTACAATTTTCTACATATTTAGTACAACTTAAGATTTGGAATATTATGATGCTAATGATAAGTCAGATAAAAAACAAGTATACCACCAATTTATAAATATTTATATAGTTTTATATAGATTTATAAATATTTATGCACATATATACATATTTAAAAATATTTATACACATTTATACATGTTTGTAAACATTTATACACATTTATAAATATTTATCTATATTTATACATATTTATAGACATGTATACACATTGATACACATATACATTGTAATGACCCGCTAGGGAACCCGAGAGAAATCAACCTAAAACATGTTGATATGTATCCCATATCAGTGTATAAGATGAGAGATCTTTTAGGATGTTATATATGTACTTTGCATGTGATTTGTTATTACATACCCTACAAATTGTGCAATGGATGATGGTTCTTTATGTGTCTTATGTTTTATTAGTTGTATCTATGTTGTATCTATATGATGATGTACTTGTTATTTTCTTATCATATATGAGATTCTGTACTTATGGTTGTTCTTAATAGATTAGTTAATTTAAAAATAAGTCATAGAACACTACTACATTTGACCTCATTTTTCTACCAAAATTTTTGACCATCAATTAAAAAGGTTTAGGTTGGTTGGATTATAGAAGGAAAACTTCCTTTTTTTTAGAATCCATGCCCGTGTTAGTCAAAATTTTGACCAATACAATGTAGGTCAAAATTTTGACCAACAGGGGCATAACTTTAAAAAGAAAAAAGATTTTGTATCTCATTTCATTGTTTGGTTTTAATTTGGAGCGCGCAAAGGAGCAGGAGCTTGCGATTGTTTGAACTATTATTTGGTGAGAGTAAAAGGAGGACTCCCTGCCTGTGAGGGTTTCCACTATGATTTGGTGTAAAAGGAGGACTGCCTGCTTGCAAGGGTTTCCATTATGATTTTGTGTAAAAGGAGGACCACATGTAAGGATTTCCTTACTCTACATTTGTTTGGCATTATTTTATTGGTTACCTACTTAGGGCCCATGAGAAATGTGCTAGGGCATCATGTATTTGGTATTTGCTGGCATGTTTTTGATCATTGTTTATATACATTTGATTCAGAGATGAACTTGTAGAGATGAACTTGCAAAACCCTAAATTTTTGAATCACCACATCATGTTACACTGTAAATGTACTAGTGTTAGGTTTATGATTGTAAGGTTGGAAGAGGAAATATTGCAAACAAGATTGAGAAAATTATGTTTTTAACATTTTTTTTACTGGTATTTGTTTTCTGCTGACTTCATGTGGATTGGAATGTCAAATCTAACTCCATAGGAAGTCTACCTGGAGTCATAGCTTTCAATTGCGACCAGTCTGAGATCATTTGGTGGAGAAATATGAAAGAAATCATGTGATATTCATCTATAGACCATTTTTGACATAAAACTAGGGCAGTTGGCTTTCTGTAGTCAGCTTTCTATGGACTCTTTTAGACCAGGTGTGACTGTCTACACACTATGGCTTCAGAAATGCTTAAAAAGACCCCAAATAACAAAGAAACCATAGAATCATTGCACTCCCAAGACTCAAAACCTTCATTAGTATTTAATAATGTCTAAAAATGAACAAACCTCAAAGGAATAAGGCTCAGTCCATCGAGAACCCCAAAATCCCCAAATTTAGCACTTCTAAACCCTTAATCCAAGGATTTCTTAAATCTCCTATCTCCAATCACTTCTAGGTACAATAGGTAGTTGTTTCACCATTAGATAATCATTATAAGATGATCAAAATCATAATCTATGTTCCTCCTTCAGACCAAATGGCTACTGCTATAGCATACCAAGCAAATTCATTAAGTTTCCTCTATAAATTATGGTGATCACCCAAAAATTCTTCCTTCTCATTACATTAATGGATTAGGGAAATATAGCACATGTTAATACTTAGTAATTCCATGTGTTATAGTAGTCAAAGGTCATGGAATGATCATATTCAATTGGAAACTCATAAAAATGTCAAAGGAATAGCTGAAACTACTCTGCCAGTTAGAATTAATTGAGTAAAAATACAAATACAGACCTCACAAATGTATAGATGTGGTCTAGGATCAATATTTAACTATTCCAAATGCATTTAAATGTAAGACAATGACAAAATGAATCCAAAATCACTCTAAGAACTCAAGGAAATTGCATTTGAAAGAAGTTTATTTATCAAAAACTCAATACAGTGTGTACACTAGGCCTCTTCTGCCATACAATGAAAATTTGGCATATTTGATGGACTCCTAGAAACTACCCCAACCAATAAAAATCAGTTGGGTGGATTAGTTTACACTAAAACATAACAAAATCCAATTCCCTCCATTTTTTAATAACCGTTGCATTTCAAATTCTTGAATTTGCAACATTACAAATTTGGAGTTTTTGAAACTTTTAAAGATAATGAAGCCTTAAGACTTTGAAATGTGACCCGAATGAACTTATTAAGCATTATTAAAATCAAATCTAAACTATTATAAACTTGTAACACCAAATACCATCCTAGGCTCTTATTTTGGTCCTAAGGCCTATTAGGCCTTTTAAGACTTATTACATATTTGTCATTTGCATTGCATGGAATGACCTTATAGGCCATTATAGGTGCTAATACATTCCAATTGATGTCTTTAGCTGTCATGAGGTGCATGGTTGTCATTATGGACTCCTGGTAGTCTTTGGATGTTCTAGGTGCCCCTGCACCATGCTCACCACCTTTGAAAGGATTCTTGTCCCAAGAATTAGTCCTGGCATTGGATGTCTGAGTCTAAACCTGTACTTTAGGAATATGGTGCCTTGACAGTTGGTTCTTTCTACCCACTGGATGTCTACATCTGAACATGGTTGTTTTACTAGCTGCCCTTCAATAGGATACTTGACTGTACCTATTTGAACATAGTTCAAATCCCAAAAGTCTACATTTCTAGGATTGTGCAACATTGTCCTATTCAATCCTTTGTCCTTTTCTTTTCAAACCTGATTTTTCCTTCATCCTCTTCCCCTCATTGAAGAACCTCCTCTTTTGCTGCTATTTTTTCTTTCACTTTTCCTCTTTAATTTCTCCTCTATTCTAAGGGCCAACTGGTAACATTCCTTCACACTTCTGGGGTTAGAAGCCACAAATTCATCTTGGATGTTAAATCTTAAACCAACTAAATATCTAGCAACCTTAACAACTTCATCTTCTTCTAATCCTGACCTTATTCTTAGTTTATAGAATTCATTTGTATATGCTTTAACATCTAAATCTCTTTATTTTAAACTTTGCATTCTTTTATGCATTTGTACATCAAAGTCTTTAGGAAGAAAGTTTCCTTTCAGTTTTGCTATTATCCTATCCCAAGAGACAGTCTTTGGCTTACCTCTTCTCCTTCTATCTACCTCCTCATGATCCCACCATAGGAGTGCATGCCCTTTGAGTTTTGTTTTTGCCAATCCGACCCTTTGATCTTTTCAAAGTATGCAACCATTGATGCAATCCAGTCCAAAAGCTCTTCTTCTTTCAGACTTCCATCATACATAGGGATATCTCCCCTCACCTTATGCTACTCAATCTTCATAGTCTTGAATATCCTAATTGTCATTTGCTCTTCAGGATCTATTTGTTCCTCTTCTTCCTCTCCTTCCCCTTCCTTATGGGTTTCTTCCTCTTCTTCACTATCAACACCTTCATCTACTGCTCTTCTTTGATTGGCTTCTAGTGCTTCAAGCCTGGCCAAAAGTGCATTGTTAGATTCTTGCAACCTTGTGTTCTTCTCCTTAAACTCCTGGATCTCCCTGGTAGTACTTGCATTCCTTGGAGGCATTTTCACAAACAATACTCAAAATTCTTTAGCAGAGTGTTCCTCTATTCCTCTAACACACCATTTGTTTTAGATAGTTTAATTTTAACTTTGGTTGTGTTAACATAACTATGTTGACTTTATTTTGTAGTTGTTTAACATGAGAGTTTGTATATTAATAGGAGTTCACATATACTAGTGTGCCATAGTTGCCCATCTATAACTAGTGAGATGCACATAACTCATGTACCTCATGCTAGTGTGCTTGGATACCTTGTATATGCTATTTTTCATTAGACTAGATATTATCCAAATAGTGAGTATTTATATAAAGTGCTATAACACATAGGCGGTCCTCCTTTTATACCAATTAATAATAGTGACAACCCTCATAGGTGGTTGGATAATGTCTAGTCTAATCCAAGCACACTAGCATGAGGTACATGAGTTATGTTCATCTCACTAGATATAGATGGGCATTAATGCTCAATTGAATGATACATTCCCATAAAAATGTGAAATCCTATTAATCTACAAACTCTCACGTTAAAAAACTACAAAATAAAGTCAACATAGTTCCTTTAACACAACCAAAGTTAAAATTAAATTATTCAAAAAAGGTTTATGTTTTGAGTTAATTGGTTTATGTAAATCTATTTCAGCAACAGGTGATGAACATTCATATTTTCCTAAGCAGTACTTTGAGTATTCCTACCACACATGTACTATTGTGAAAATCATCACAAGTCCATTTGTTGCAGGAGAGAGAGAGAGAGAGAGAGAGAGAGAGAGAGAGAGAGAGAGAGAGAGAGAGAGAGGAATGATGAGGATATTGATGCTCCGCTTACTAGCCATTACCTAAGAAAAATGAGCAAGAAACCAAAAAAGAAATGATTAGAAAAACATGTTAATTACAATAATTTATTTTTTGGTTTCTTGCTTGTTTTTCTAAGATAACGGCTAAGTGGAGCATCGATATCCTTGTCATTACCCTCCTATCTCTCTCTCTCTATCTCTCCCCTATTGGTCCTTTGGCATGTATTAAACAGAATCGAATTTTCAACATATTATTATCATTCTATTTCTTTGTTGTAAACATGCCATTGGTTCAGTTTTGTAATTTTTTTTTGTGTTAAATGCATTTAAAATAAAGGTCTAATTCTTTAGACTACTAATGTAGAGCCCTCTACTATCACCTTAAATAGGCCAACTCAACTTGAGGATTCAGCAAGAAACTTAAATGGAATACACCAAGAAGTACCAAATGATGAATGCTCAATTGTTGTAATGGAAAAGCAATATCAGAACCGTCCATTTCTAGAACTTGATTTTTCTATAGTCCTAATGATTTTTCTTATTTCTTGAACATTGTTGACATACTTAAATGGAATACACAATACCAAATGATGAATGCTCAATTGTTGTAAAAGCAAAGCAATATTAGAACCGTCCATTTCTAGAACTTGATTTTTCTATAGTCCTAATGATTTTTATTATTTCTTGAACATTGTTGACATACTTAAATGGAATAAACAATACCAAATAATGAATGCTCAATTTTTGTAATGGAAAAGCATTAGAACCATCCATTTCTAAAATTTGATTTTGTATAGTCTTAATTATTTTTCTATAGTCCTAGTGATTTTGAAAATTGTTAACAAAGAGTGTTTCTTTTTTTGATTATAGTTAAATGATTTTTCTATAGTCGTAATTATTTTTCTTATTTCTTGTCTTTTGTCCCTTTTTGATTTCCTATGTCTATGCTTCGTGACAGGATTTTGTCACCTTCTTTTGATGGTATATTTCATTCACTCTATGTGGAATACTATTTTGTTCACTATTTTATTTCAGCTTGATATTTCTTTCATTTTTCATATACACAGAGACTACACATGTTGATAAAAAAATGAGCTATTTGATTTAGGTTTACTTATCATTATTGTAAATGGTTAATATTTTTGATGGTACTCCTTGGTGTATTCCATATAAAAATAATCATATAAAAATAATAAATGTAGTATTGATGGTGCGGTGCATTATTGATTTAGGCTCGATGGCTCGTGTCAATGTGCCAAACTATCAATGTGGTGGTGGGCAGTGTGTTGAAGACTTCACGGACACACATCAACCCTAGATGACAATTTTGGTGTTGCCCAAATAGAAAAAAGGTTGCTAATGTGTATATATTTAATGTTTCTAATGTAAATACTATTCATTATATTATAAGAACTAATGTAGATTGGGCATCACAGGGAAATAATGGCTACAAATACTTTAGTTGGGTCAATGACAACTCATTTGCATCTATCTATCCATCTCCACTTATCCACGATGAAAAATTTGAGTGCAAAACATGTTAGACTAGGGCAAATTCCAAAATTATATTTTATGATGCCTTCTCTGTATTGTAATCACATATCTTTGTTGCGAACATATGCAGAGATGAACTCAAGAATTAGTTAGTTTCATATTTTCATATTGTAACTAATATTTTAATATGGATACGACATAACTTCTCTTTACCTCAAGTGCGCATATATATGGTTTACATCTTTTTTTAGAACAATTCTTCATGTTTATGCGTTAGGTGATCCCCAATCTGCTATCAATCACAAGATTTAACGTAGTGTTTTCTTGGTTATTCCATTTGTTCCTTGACCTTTGAAGGCCATTTGGTAATTTCAACTACACCTAAGGATCCATCAGTAGTTGTGGAAAATAGGATTCATGTTGCAATGCCCAAGCTGCGAGATGGGAAAGAGAGGCAAGAAGAGTGGAAATAAGATGATATTCATGAGATCATGGCTGGACATAATGTTGCAAACTTTATTGATCTAGATATCTTGTAGAGGCTTGGAGAACTGGAGAGGGAAGAAGGGCTTTGGATGGTAGCTAAGGGTGATAAGGATGATAAGATGGGGGAAGATGAGATGGGCTTGCCAACATCTGCTAAATACAAGGTATCATAATCATAGGCTATAAGTATCAGAATATAAACTGTTGTAAAAGGAAGAAACACATATGTATCATTATTTAATATAAAATATAAAAGTATCCCACAGACACACAGTTGCTATTATAACAACTATCCTCTAATCCCATGGTGTACTAGTCTCAAGGTAAGAACAATTTACTTAAGCCACCATATAAGTATCATCCTAAAGTTTAAATAAACATTGACTATGGATTGACTATCATTTTGAAGCTTGAGTGAGGCTTCATAGCACACATTGTCTGCAGATTTGTATGCAACATTGATCTAGCCTGGAGGTAAACTACATGTGTCATGTAAAAAACATGGTTGAATGCAATCTCTTTTGTGCATTTTCAAGAGTTTTCCCAGCAATACAAGCATAAATAATGCATTGAACATAATCTACGAACACTGAATGGTATGAAGTCTCATTGAAGTTTGAAATATATCACTCATTTTATTGTCAAAATTAAATTCAAATATTTCTCAAAACATTTATTCATTCATATTCTTCTGAAATGTCTATGTGGTAGTAGACAGATTTTCTAAAATGAGCCATTTTATTCCATGTAGAACTACCCATGATGCTAGTTACATTGCACATCTTTTCTTTAAGGAGGTTGTAAGGATACATGGACTCCCACTAAGAATTGTATCAGATAGAGATAGTAAGTTCATGAGCCATTTTTGGCAAACCTTATGGAAAAGACTTGGAACTAACCTATCATTTAGCTCGGCTTACCATCCACAAATAGATGAAGGGTGGACATGCAGTGATTTCACTTAAACTATGAAAGAAGTACAAGAGCAGGTGACATGGATTTAACTACTAGTATAATATAATAATGCACTAATTAGTGATCTTTATATCTATATCATGTAACATATTTGAAACTTTTCATAGGTTGCAAGACACATCAAAGGCAACAAAGGCCAGACTGCAAAAGATTTCACAATAGATGACAAACATAATTGTAGGCATCATGGTCAAAATTTTTTGGAGACAACGCAATTGAGTTGTATACCTAGATGATGGAGAGAAACTTCTGCTCCTCTGATTCCAAGTTGACACTGCGAGATCCAAAGACCATAGATGAGGAATAAATTTAGAGAGCAGATGAGGGCCATAATGACTAACATAATACAAGATGAACCTCAAGTTAAATGAGGCAACTGTAAACATTTTAATACATTTTTATTATTAAATAATGAAATTTTCATATACTAGTGTTCTAAGCCCCCTCTATGCAAATTTCATTATTTAATAATAAAATTCTATTGAAATGTTTGAAGTTGCCTCATTTAACTTGAGGTTTGTCCTGTATTATTTTTGTCATTATGAACCTCCTCCACTCTCTAAATTTATTCATTATCTATGGTCTTGGGATCCCTTAGTGTTAACTTGGAACTGAAGGAGCAGAAGTTGCTCTTCATTGTCTGGGTATACCACTCAATTATGTTGTCTCCAAAAAAATGTGACCATGATGGCTACAATTATGTTTCTCAGCTGTTGTGTCCTAGGACCCCTTATGACCATTTATGACCATTTACGACCTCTAATAATACATCTTAGAGGTCTTAAAATATCGTAAAGGGTCATAAGAGGATCCTAGGAGGGGCCAGATGAGCTTCCACCTTCACGCGGTTGGCCTTGTTAAGTAGAGAATGTTAATTAAACTATTCTTGAAATAAAGAGAAGCTCAATAATTTAAGGTCTCAATCCACAGACAAATTAAATTAGACTTACTAAGCCTCTTATTGTAGTTTGTAATAAGATTGATTTGCAACCACTAGAGACTACTCTACAAGCTTGAAGAAGCGGTATATTTTGGCAAATGAAGAGTGGAAAGAAGATGATATTCCTGAGATCATGGATGGACACAATGTTGCAGACTTTATTGATCCAAATATCTTACAGAGGCTTGAAGAACTAGAGAGGGAAGAAGGCCTTAGGATGGCAGCTAAGGGTGACAAGGATTTCATAATAGCTAAAAAACATAATTGTAGGCATCATGGTCACATTATTTTGGAGACAACATAATTGAGTTGTAAACCCAAACGGAGTGCAACTTTTGCACCTCTGATTCCAAGTTGACACTGTGGGATGGAGAACAACTTGGAACCAGAGGTGCAGAAGTTTCTCTCCATCGTCTGGGTATACCACTCAATTACATTGTCTCCAAAAAAATGTGACCATGATGCCTACAATTATGTTTCTCAGCTGTTGTGTCCCAGGACCTCTTATGACCCTTTACGACCATTTACAATCCCTAAGAATACATCTTAGAGGTCTTAAAATGTCGTAAAGGGTCATAAGAGGCTCCTAGGAGGGGCCAGATGAGCTTCCACCTTCACGTGGTTGGCCCTGTTAAGTAGAGAATGTTAAACTGTTCTCGAAACAAAGAGAAGCTCAATAATTGATGCAGTGCAAGGTAGGAGGATCCCCGATGGAGATGTCCTAGCCCCCAGAAAATAACCACACACAAGAATATAATAACAATACAGAGATATAGATCCACACAATGCCAATACTCATAATAGAATCATTATATTTTCATCCAACATGCCCGACTGTAAGGCCTTCCGGGTTACGGCCAGATACAATGCAATTACAATAGAAAATCCACAAGATCTCACAAGATCCAAACCAAAACCCTAGCTAGCCCAGATCCACACACTGGTAGGAACCCCCAAGGAAGATCTAAACTTGTGCTCGCAAGCCCACCAAGCAATCTCCTTGTTTCCCAAGCCGTAGCTACTAGCTCTCCTCAAAACTCACTCCACATCCACCTCCTCTTCTCCCAAGTGGATGAATGATCACCTAAAGGCTTCCCCCACAACCTCTACTTATACCAATCTAAGCCACAGGTTGGCCCTGAAAATAAATTAAATACAAATACCGAAATTAAATGCCACAAGTCGGCCAACAACAACAATTAAATTCCCAAAATAGATGTCTTATTAAAATTGCGATATCTCCTAGCTCCGAATGAATTAGAACTCGTGCTTCGAACCGTAGGAAGAAATATAGGTCCTCTTGAATCCTTGAAATTTTCAGCCTCTAACTATTTATGGAAAATTACTTATACAGCCTGAAATAGGCACCAAATTCCTAAGCAAGGCCAAGCTCCCCTAGGCCATGCTGAGCAACCAAGATCATGCCAAGTTCCATAACCAATTACCAAAGACCCAAGTAGGTCTATCCAACTCTACCAAACCCCTCACACATGAAAATAAGTCCACAAAATTCCATCAAATCTCCCAAACATGCAGGATAGCCAACTACCCTGGGATGCTCCTGCATCAGACTCCCCAGGTGTGAAAAGAAGTATGCCTCATACTTTGATGCCAGATGAAATATCAGAAACCATCTTCATCTTCACCAAAGGCTTCCACTCCAACAGGGACAATAGAACCAACATGCAAATCACCCAAATCTGCATCCATCTATCAACCACTAGAATCTCAACCATCCAATCAACATCCTCACTGCCAAGAACAAACTAAACATAGTGCCTCACCAACATTCTCTGTAGCTGATCACTACCAACAACAAAAATATCCTTGAACATGAAATCCATGTCACCAACATGTAAGCTCAAATCCACAATAGGAGCAACATGTAAATCCTCAACCATGTCGACCACCAATAGGTCCACATCAGGAACATACAGATCCGTAGTATCATGTAGATTCTCAACCACATCAACAACTAGTGAATCCACACCAGCAACATCCATATCAACAACATCCATATCACTAACATATGGATCATCACCCTTAGCAACCTGATTATCCACGACCAAGTGCTCCACAATTTCCATGTCAGACTCAACCAACTGATCATGAAAACCAATCTCAATCACAGCATCAACAAGGTTAGGAAGCTCCATAGAAACATCCACAGGTTTCTCCATAGGTTCCGCATCAGCCTCCACACACTGATCAACAAAACCAACTTCCATCTCGACCTTGCTATGCCCTCTTCTCTCTCGAACAAGTCTTCTAACCGACCAGACAACTCGCTTTCTGATCGGTAGACTCCAGCTCCATGGTTTGAATATCTCACGAACTCTCTTATGAAATTTATCCAGAGATGGATCACTCTCAACCATCCCTTCCTTAACTTGATTAGTCCATCTAGCTTCCAACTGAGCACAAGTCTTTGAAATATTCCTCTCCACCACATCATGGAGTTTTGCAATCATCTCAGGGTCCAATCTTCTTAGAGCCATCTTCTAAGATCTGATGCAAACCCTCTGTAGCAAATCACCAACTAGATCCAACCTTCAACCAGGTCCTAGTGCAAACTGCCTCACATTTGGCGCTCTGTCCACACACTCAGGAACAACCTTCTCTCTGAAAAACTCCACCCAAGGTCCTGGTGTAAATTGCCTCACATTCGGCGCTCTGTCCACACACTCAGGAACAACTATGCTCTGATACCACTTGATGCAGTGCAAGGTAGGAGAATCCCTGATGGAGATGTCCTAGCCCCCAGCAAATAACCACACACAAGAATATAATAACAATACAGAGATATAGATCCACACAATGCCAATACTCATAATAGAATCATTATATTTTCATCCAACATGCCCGGCTGTAAGGCCTTCCGGGTTACGGCCAGATACAATGCAATTACAATAGAAACTCCACAAGATCTCACAAGATCCAAACCAAAACCCTAGCTAGCCTAGATCCACACACTGGTAGGAACCCCCAAGGAAGATCTAAACTTGTGCTCGCAAGCCCACCAAGCAATCTCCTTGTTTCCCAAGCCGCAGCTACTAGCTCTCCTCAAAACTCACTCCACATCCACCTCCTCTTCTCCCAAGTGGATGAATGATCACCTAAAGGCTTCCCCCACAACCTCTACTTATACCAATCTAAGCCACAGGTCGGCCCTGAAAATAAATTAAATACAAATACCGAAATTAAATGCCACAAGTCGGCCAACAACAACAATTAAATTCCCAAAATAGATGTCTTAGTAAAATTGCGATATCTCCTAGCTCCGGATGAAGTAGAACTTGTGCTTCGAACCGTAGGAAGAAATATAGGTTCTCTTCAATCCTTGAAATTTTCAGCCTCTAACTCTTTATGGAAAATTACTTATACAGCCTGAAATAGGCACCAAATTCCTAAGCAAGGCCAAGCTCCCCTAGGCCATGCTGAGCAACCAAGATCATGCCAAGTTCCATAACCAATTACCAAAGACCCAAGTAGGTCTATCAAACTCTACCAAACCCCTCACACATGAAAATAAGTCCACAAAATTCCATCAAATCTCCGAAACATGCAGGATAGCCAACTACCCTGGGATGCTCCTGCATCAATAATTTAAGGTCTCAGTACAAGCACTAGAATTGAATTTTTTGGCATAGGCTGGGAAATTTTTGTATATCAACATGCAATAGAGTTTGGGAAAAAAACTCTATTGCATTTTGATATACAAAAATTTCCCAACCGTGCTAAAAAACTCAATTCTAGTGCTTGTACTACATGATTGGTGCCAAAATAGGGCTCTCCCAATCACTGATTGTGACCCACTGGAAACAAGCAATAGAACAAGTGTGGACACCTGAAGATAAATATTAGATAGGGGAAAAGCACCTGCAACAATAGAGGCAATAGCTATAGATACAGATGAGGATATCCCAAATCCATAATATAATAAATACGGTGAAGAAAATGAGTAATATAGAAATTAATTACTATTTTGGAAGATCCAAATCCAACCAAGGAGATGCTGAAGAGGATAGCTGAATTCATGGTGCGAGCATGTCATTTTGAAGTAAGCAATAATGAATCTTTAGTTATAACAAAAGTTCAATAAAGGTTTATATTTTATACTCTTTCATGTCGTGAACTAAAATATGTATTTGTTCTTGTTACATAATTTTTTGCATGCTCAATTACCTGGTCATGGACATTGCGGTGAGGCCGATAGTAGCATCATGCAAAATAGTAATAATTTTTGTATTGACTCTTTTTAGTTTTTTCTTTACCATATTTATTATATTAGGGATTTCTGGGATATCATCATCTGTATCTACAACTATTGCCTCTATTGTTGCAGGTGATTTTCCCCTATCCTGAACATCAAATTGTGACAAAATTTTTAGTAAAACTATCATAATAACTCCATGAACATTGTTTTAAGTAATTATCTATGAATGTTGTGTATTAATATTGAATTATATGTCATGTTAATGAATATTGTTATGTGTTAATGGGGAATTTAGATTGATGTTAGGGGGAGGGGGGTGAGGCCAGATGAGCTTCCACCTTCACGTGGTTGGCCTTGTTAAGTGGATAATATTAAAGTATTCTCGAAACCAAGTGAAGCTCAAACTAACATACTTTCATTATTTAATCAATTTCATTCATTCTAGGTCTTTTCTCATAAGTGCATTTGAATGTGTCATTGTTAGACAACTATCAAATAAAAAGCTAGAAGGGCCAATAGTCAACTTCTCATTGGACTTCATTTTGTGTAAGTATTCTCATATTGAATGCGTTAACCTCTCTTGGCCTAATGTGGATTATTTTATTGGTTTGTGTTTTTGAGTAGGTGAAGTGTTAAATCAGTTCCTATCTTCTATTCTTAATTCGTTCAAACAGCAGGAGGGCCTAACAGATATACTCAACATAGAATTGACTGCTAGTCTGGGAAATTGAACAAAATTAGTCTTTGGCTTGAGAGAAAGAGTTGCGTAATGTTGTTTTTGGAGACTTGTGTAATTTTCCTCAGTGGCTTCTTTTGTTTTTAACAGGTTATTTTTATATATATGTAGTGTCCATGTTTTTTTAAATACAGATTCTTTTTGTGTATATGCTAGTGCTATGGAACCTAAATAAACAATTATAAATGTAATAGATAATGTCTTCGATGAAGGAATTAATGTACCACATATAAACCAAAATCCATGCTTAATTCCATTTTGTGCAAAATGAGTTTGTCTATTAGCATATCAAATTTTGTTACACCCTTCATGATTGTAATGTTTATGTTAAGTATTGATGCAATTTTCTAAAGTAGCAAGTTCTGTTGTCATTATTTTTTTTCTAGTGATTCTAAGGAGATCAAGAATTATCAAGGAAATATATTTAAGTGGAAAGGAAAAGTTTCTGAGAGGTTACAAATATTGAGTCATTAATTAGGTATACTTTTTTTTAAGTAATCGCTACAGAAATGGTTAAGTTTTCCTAAATTTTTAAAATAAGTCATAATTATTCAGTATCATATTCTTAGCTGCAAGTTGCAGGTCTTCATACCATAAATTTTAGATTTCAACTCTTACATGGATAGTTGTAGGTTATATTGAACCATCTATTATCTTTTTTGACTCTTTAGTTGTCAGAAAGATTATTTCACATCCTAGTTATCATTGTGTTTGGGACATAAAGCTTTATTTAACTAAATTAATTATTTTAATATTGAGATAAAAAATGTACAAATAAAGCCTAGATTGGGGACTGCATAGAAAACTATCATATGAAGAACTACTGAAATGGCGGTATCAAAGTTCCTTACAAGCAATCCACATATCAAAATCTAGTTGTAGGATTGATAAAAAAGACAAGATAAAAAAGTTCATAGGCCCATACAAGAAACCCACCAAAATATAGATAATCAATTTATAGAACCCTTGCAAGATATCCCAAGGAATGACAAGTAGTGAAAACTAGATAGATAGAAAAAAGAACATACCCATATGCTACCTCACCTGTTTGAGGTAAGCCAAACTCGGTCCAATTCTCTTAACAATGGTACATATCCATCCAAGTGTAGCAACCTTCAAAGATTTGCAATGGTAAAGAGAATCCCCATATTTTATCAGCCTAACATAGTCTTTGGCCACTTTGGCAATGAGATTGTGAGCAATATTGATCTGGCCAAGGGCCAACTTGTAGTGATCTTTATCATATAAAACATTTAGCAGATCTCCATAAAATGGATGCACATCATCTTGGAGGGGGAACTTGTCTTCGCAAATACATTTGAAGCATCAACAGAAGCAACAACAACATCAAATACATCACTGACACTTTTTGGGCATATTTCATTGACTCCTCAAAATGAGCAGCCTTTATTTTAGCTACCTCATCACTATCATTCTCATCCATTGCCTTGGGGTTCTCACTTCTTTTTTTTCACGTTCAATATCCTATAAAAGTGCAGATGAAAGAGAACATGAAAAATTGAAATAATAAGATACAAGTTGAGGAAAATTGAATAAAAAAATGTAAAATTCTAACAAACTAGTTAAAAAAAACCATTAAGAAATTCATAACCAAATCTAGTTTGCAAAAGCCGCCGCAATTGAAACTCACCTTGTCAATAATTTCTCTAATAGAATACTTGCAAGCCCATTGAAAAATCTCTATAATATCAGCTCCATTGAATCCTTGGGTATAACAGGCGAATGCCATTAGGTATAATGAAAACTATTTTCTTGGTTGTCATACCATCCATCTCTGTCAACAATTTGTTAAGGGCTCTGTCTGCAACACCACCAAAATCCCCAACACTGCTTCCACACTGCAAACATGCAAACCAATTATGCATCACTAGTCAGAGCCTATCTCTCAAATAGCTCAAACAAAATGAAAAAACCCATAGTTTCACGCAAAATAGAGCAGATAGATTGCTAGAGTTCACTGACAAATCTCTGTAATATCTCATCAATAAATATAATGGATGGGGCATTCTTCTCAGACTCCTCAAAAGCCTTCTGGAGATTTATTTCACTTTCTCCAGCCAAGTTTGACATGATCTCAAGTCCATTGATACAGAAAAAGAAGGCATCGATTTCATTTGCCACTGCCCTAGCAATTAAAGTTTTCCCAGAACCAGGAGGCCCATAGAGCAGAATACCCTTTGGAGGCTTCACACCAATAGATTTGAAGAGTTGTGTGCATCTAAGAGGAAGATCTACCAATTCATGGATCACCAGTCAAAATTAGTTGAACTAGACTTTCTTTGTTGTAGAATTGATTTAGTATAGAATATTTTCCTTCAGGATTTTTTTTTTTAAAAGAAAAGTTTTCGTAGCATTATCTACCACTTGAGCAAAAGTTTTGATAGCTAAATTTCCTTGCCATAGTTAATATTTTTCTAAAGACTTACAAGTTAGTAAGTCCTCAGCTAAAGGGCTGATAAACTAAATAAATTTTTAAACATATGAACAGATAAAACTCATACAAGCAAAAGTCGGAGCCAAATTGAATAGCATTGGCTATTTGTCAGCAGAAGGTCCCCACTAGAACAGACACATTTATCACTTCATTAAGATGAAAATTGTGTACTAAGTTTCCTAACTGTATAATTTATCATCATCTTTATTATTTGCTATAGCAAATACATCCGAAGCACCAGTAGGAGCACCAGGAAATCAAAATTTAGAACCAAAGCCTCGAGATTGCTGTAGTGTTTGTGCAAAGGCTTGATACTTTCATATATCAGCATCACTGACACTTCTTTAGGCATATTCCATTGACTCCTCAAAATGAGCAGCCTTTATTTCAGCTACCTCATCACTATCATCCTCATCCATTGCCTCGGGGTTCTCACTTCTTTTTCTTTCATGTTCAATATTATCCTGTAAAAGTGCAGAGGAAAGAGAACATGACAAATTGAAATAATAGGATACAAGTTGAGGAAAATTGAATCAAAAAATGTAAAATTCTAACAAAATAGTTAAAAAAAAACCATTAAGAAATTCATAACCAAATCTAGTTTGTAAAAGCTGCCACAATTGAAACTTACCTTCTCAATATTTTCTCTAATAGCATACTTGCAAGCCCGCTGACAAATCTCTATAATATCTCATCAATAAATATAATGGATGGGGCATTCTTCTCAGCCTCCTCAAAAGCCTTTTGGAGATATCTTTCACTTTCTCTAGCCAACTTTGACATGATCTCAAGTCCATTGATACAGAAAAAGAAGGCACTAGTTTCATTTGCCACTGCCCTAGCAATTAAAGTTTTCCCAAAACTAGGAGGCCCATAGAGAAGAATACCCTTTGGAGGCTTCACACCAATAGATTTGAAGAATTGTGGGTGTCTAAGAGGAAGCTCTACCAATTCACAGATCACCAGTTAGAGCCTATCTCTCAAATAGTTCAAACAAATTGAAAAAAACCCATAGTTTCACGCAGAGCAGATAGATTGCTAGAGCCCAAAGCAGTCTAGAAAATAGAACGAGTAAGGACCCGCTGGCAACAAGTAGCAGAATGAGTGTGGACACCTGAAGATAAATATCTAGACTAATCACCAATCAGGATCCCGTTGGTGATTAGGAGGATATTTATCTTTAATTCTTTTTTAAACACTCCACGTTGTGTCAAAATTTCAACCCATCTGCATCGAAAGTTTGGCCTAAAATCGACCATTCTGTGTCGAAATGTGGTGTCGTGGGTTTGGCATCCTGGTCGGAGCAACTAAATATTTCGACCAAATGTGGTCAAAATATGACCGTCACGAGTTTGGCATCCTGGTTAGAGCAACCAAAGTTTTCGACCAATATTAATTTATATTGGTCGAAAGATCGACCAATACACCAACACTTGCCAATGTTATTTTCAGCCTACATTGCCCTTGTTTTTGACCAATATTGACGTCGATCATTTGACAGTTTTAGAAATGGGTCAATATTTCAATGCTAATAATAGCGACAAAATAGTTGGTCGACTATTTGACCGTGTTGGGTTGAAACTTCAACCAATAGTGTGTCGAAAAATGGTGCAAAATGTACTAGTGGAACCTTTGAGATTTGTTGGTTGTAATTGAGTTATAATTATGTGCATGTTTATATCTTATGTTGTATTTCTTCTGCATTGTTATCTATATTTTTGTGTAAACTCTTAATAAGAAAAAAATATTCTGTCAGTGGGCACACAATAGCATGTCCCACTTTTTGGTCAACTTTGACACTAAGATCAACATTTTGAAAAAAAACTTCACTTTCAAACACCTATTGCCACAAAACTATTAGGAATTTGAAGATGATTTAAACTAGAGTCTTTTAGAATTTTCTTTCTGGTTTATATATATATATATATATATATTAAAAATAAAATTGATTTGAATCCATTTTCTTTCTCATTTGAAAAGTGATTTGCGTGAAAAATCAATGTTTTTAAGGAGTGACTGTCACTCGCATTAGCATGATTTTATTTTGCAAAAATGATAACGATGTAATTATTTCAAGGTTACATTTTTAACTTCAATATCTAATGGATGGAATTGGTTTTTTTCATTTCGGCTCCATATTTCATACTTTATTAAGTTCTAAAGTGAGATTAATTGTAATTTAGACAATTTTTTTTGGATCGCTCTAACTTTCTATGTGTATATCAAAATTCATTTTTTCTTTTTTTGATATGTTGGCGAACAGATTTGTCTTCTTCTTTTTAAATTAGAATAAATGAAGACTCTATATTTTTGAGGACAAACCATTCATCAACAGTTGGGTAAGCACAAGAAATTGCTTCCCTCTGAATTCTTAAGGTACACTTCCCTTATTGAATATTCAAGGAATTATCAACAATAAAATAAACTCATTCACCTTTAACCTGAAGGTGTAAAAAAGATCGCTCACACACTCTTGGGTATGGAGGAGATTTACAGAAATATCAACTAAAAGAATAAACTATGAAATAACTTAAGGGAAATAAACTAGAAGGAAACTAGAAATAACAGAAAATGAATCACAAGTGCACAGATCCAAATATACAAATTTTAAAAGTAATTGATATATTTCAGATTTGATTCATACATAAAAATCATACTATGCGTTCATATATTCATAAAGATCAGATCAAAGTCTCATAAAAAATTAGTCATTTGCTGTTTCAAAACAAAGTCTACGTAGTTTTTCTCTATCAAAAAGAAACTATATATCTACTTCTATCTCTACCTCTATTTTCTCACCTCTTTTTAGTCTAATCTCCCAGCATTAATAGTTTTGTGTCCGAGAAAGCCTCCCAAAAAACTTAGCTTCTCAAACAATTGAAAAAGAACTGCTAAAAACTAGTTACATATAGAAGAACAGAGTTTCAAAATACGTGTTACTTAAAACACAAAAATAGGAAAAACTATCCTGAAAACTAAGAGCTCTTCCCAAGTTCATCGGACGTAGTAGTCTTCACTAGTTTCCATGACCGAAATACGTTTGCCAACTCCTGTGCCGGCTGGATATGTAAATTCTTTAAACCCGTTAGCTTCGCCTAGACTGCGTTCTTCTCCCACCTCTGCTCCTTGATCCTCTCCGCTTGTTTTGGTAATTACCCCCTATTTAATAGCAACATGGACTCCACATTGGTGATTCTAGTGAGGTCTTGAACTGTCAATACTTCATTTTCCCCGAAGGCATGCATGGTGTCAGTGAAAACTTTTACCATAGCATCCGCATCCCTGTTACCTTCATCAATTTGTAAAATTCTTGAGGGGTTCACAATTTTAATGTCTTAGAGAGCATCTGTGTGCATGTCCAGGACTTCCTTTTCCATTGCCTTGTCCTGGGAGATCACGACTTTGAACAATGCATTCTTCTAGGTGAAGTTCTATCTCAAAATAAAGAGCATACATGGATCGACCATTTTCATCGGGTTTTCAAGTAAAAACTTAGTCACTCCATAGGTCTCTATTTCCTGAACCTAAACTATGACTGCCTCACACTTCACTTCTTCTGCCTCCCAACTTGGAACTAGTGTTTGAATTTCCCCGAGCAATCCCTCTCCATCCAGACAGGTAGAAATGAATTCATGAATGAAGGTACTTCCTTCAATGACAATGCTATTTACCCAAGATTTGAATACCTCTATTAGAGCCCTACCTTGTTGCATTTGTTTTACCAGTTTTTGATTCTCAACTAAATTTGGGTCAAAGTCCTGTGAAGCATGGGCTAGCAAAAGTACCCCATCATCAGCTAGTGAGGAAAGGAATTCTACCATAGTAGAAAATAATTGCTTCAATTCATGCTTCTCCCTTCCATCTTTTTGAGACTGTCCTAGCATGTTGTCAGCCAAGAATTTACCTGAGTTCCATTTTTGCGATCTCAAAATCTTCGGCTTCCTGTCCCTGAATCCCTTCTTTGGGTTTGAATGTGGCTATCTCCACTATCACCTTTCTAGTAGATGGATCCATGGATAACCTAGCATCAGTCTTCATCTTTTTCACCTTAGGAGTTCTAGTAGCATACCTGGTAACAATTTCCTTCACAGGTAATGCAACAGGTTTATAAGTGTTTCTCTTTTTCACTGTCTCAGTCAACCAGGGAGGAATCGAACTAGAAACCAATCTATTATCAGGTGTTTTGGCTAGAGTGCTTTCAACTTGAGAAACCTCTGTATCCATGATAAGAGCTTCTTTCTCTTTTTCTATCTCATCTGGTGGAAATGAGATATCCCCTTCTTCAATTTCAACATCTAAGTAATCAAGTCCTAAGGCCACCATTTGTGCACATTTTTCTGATCTCGTCCTCAGTCTTGACCTCTTGGTAGTAGGATGTCCACTTGAAGACACCTTCCTCTTAGGAGAAGTAACCTTCCCTGCATTTGAAACCATATGAGACAGGTTAGATGAAGTATGTTTCATATTTTTAAAGGTTGGATTTGCGCTAAATTTTCCAAGAGGGGGGTTCACAGTTTCTTTCTTTTTCTTCCCTGACAACCGGCTTTCTGTCACTTCTAAAATAGTTCAGGCCCTCAATTTTATGTTGTCTTCCTCCACCCTATTCCAGTCTATATTTAGAAGGATTCTTGTTTTCCCATTACCATCTTCTGAATCTATAGTCTCAGCACTAGCCTCTTCAACAACTTCAATATCCAAATTCAACTGCAACATTTTAATCTGTGAGATTATAAGCCTAGAATGATCTCTTTTACAAATTTCTCCTTCATCACTGAGGTCCTCCCCTAAGTCCTTTAGGTGTGAACTAGGTGAGGGATAGTTACTTAAGCTCAACACTTGCCTGGCAAAGCCTTTGTTGTCAAAACCTCTTCTCAGCTTGTAGAACTGCAAATGAAAACTTAGCAGATTGCTTCCAATTACAGAAGCATCCATCATATTATTGTAGGTCAGACTACCAATCTTCACTGGAAACACATAAAGCTATTTTTCCTCTGGTAAGGCATTTTTAACAACCACAAACAACTACTTGCAAATTTCTTCCAATATAAAACAATCAAAGGCGAACCTCGGGAGCTTGATAGGTTCATCATCAAAACCCTCGACCTGGATGTAGGTAAAATGAGGGAATTGAGTATAGAGACTCCCATAGGTCTGAATTAATTTTTGTGCTTCATAAGAAACCCTCTAATTTGGAAAGCCTACCAATTGCTGACACAGTTTGCCTAGGAAAAGATTATGAACCCTCCTGTAGTTTTCTAGAATTTTATCCTTTCTCAACAACAGACAATACTCATAAATGAATAAATCTTCATTCCAGGGAACATGTTGTATAGGAGACAAGTCTTGTGTGCATGCTAAACAATACACTAGATATGAAGACATATAGAAATTTTGCCTATTGGCTTGGGCTTGCTTGAGTTGATTCCTTAGTGAACTAGCAATAATTTCAGCCCAGTCTATGTGCTGCCCTCCTTCTAGGACTATTTCTATGAAGTGAAACATCCATTCTTCATAAAGAAGAACCTACTCTGAACCTTTAATTCAATGGAGTAGCACAATCACATCATGAATGTGAGGTTTCATATGATCCTTTGTAAGTACTTTTGGCAGCCGCGACCCTCTATAATTAGTTCGAGTCCATTTTCTTGCTACATGACTCTGATTTTTCTCAGCATTTTCTCTATATTGAGCCAGGGATTGGGTCGGGGTGAAACTAACCAGGGACTCCTTTGGAATTTTAAAGACAACTGCAATAGTCTCTCTACTAACCGACACAAGGGTTTGTCCATCTGAATTCAAAATGCATTTGGATTTCACATCGTATCTATTTATACATTGCTGGATTAGTTTAGGGCAGACGACTGATGATGGGAAAGCTACAGCTTCTAACAGGCCACTTGATAGAAACTCTAAACTCTAGTCTTCCCCCACATGGTTCATGAGGTCTACCACCATTTTGTCTACTTGCACTCCTAACAAGTCTGTATCCAAAATAATAGGGGCTCGACACTGCATATTCTTAACATTTCTAAAGAAATGTAGACTAGACCTCATCTTTTCCCTAGAAATAAAAACATAGGCACTCCCCCCCTCTTGAATCAATGCATCTAACAACAACAAGAAATAAAAGAAAGCTTGTAGAAGCTACCTATTTCACGTAGACCTGGAATAAATCCTTCACCACAGTCGAGACTCCACAGAAAACATGAACATGACAGAAAGACTTACAAAGCCATTTATATTTTGGAGGATTACCACCCGTAAAAATAGACTTAAATGAGTATAAGGTAGGGACATCAATCCCAAGTGATGTGAATAATAGTGATGCAGCACAAGGACGTCCTAGTAACCTGCCATCTTAAATGACTTAATTAAACATTTCTTGAACACTATCCCCCACTCATGCCAAAGATTTCATTGATTACCCTCGACAAACTTTCATTAATTACATCATGACTCCCATCAAATCAAGGACCGCTGCTCTTAAATACTCTAATCATTTCACTGGCAGCTTACTGCCACGGGTCCCACCACTTGTCCTTCCATTAACAATTCTTCCCTAAAACTCTTTTTGAACCTCTTTGAACTTCTTTGAACCAGAGTTCAAAGTGGTTTGAAGTGGTTTACCAACCAAAGCTTCTGTAGGCCAGGGCCCACCTGTAGAAAACATGCGTTAGAAAACAAAAAAATTATTGAACTACTTCAAACTCCTTTGAACTAGAGTTCAAAGTGGTTCGAAGTGGTTCAGGAAGGGTGTGGAATTGAAAAAGGTTCATCCAAAAGAAGACCAGATTTAAACTTGGCAAAGTTAAAGACGGATTCTTGACAACTTTGAAGGGCTTTGAATGTTTTGATGGATTTCTATACAGAAAGACTGTTAAAGGAATTCGTTAAATGAACTTCACACACACAGAATCGAAAGGGTCTTTGACACTTCAACAAAGGCAACTCTAACTGACCCTAAGATCAGCTCTAACTGGGGACTGCATATTGCCCAATGTGTAGAGAACTCGGATAACTGGTTTCGCAGAAAACACTAACAAAAGGGGAAGAAAAACAGACAATGATGACACACCAAAAAGGAAAATAGGAAAACTACCTAATATGTACACAAGAGCTGACTAAAGCAAAACACTAGAGCTTGCATAATTTAAGATCCTACCTGTTGTACGTAAAAGGCAGATTCACACCATTTGGATAGGATAAATGGAAAGCATTGGAACCAAGGGCTTTAGAAATAATGAATGGGCCTTTCCACAAGGACACAAATTTCCCATGAGAACCCTTTGGAGCTCATCTCTTATCCCATAGTAGAACCTCATCACCTTCCATAAAGTTACGAGGCCGCGCTCGCATATCAAAATTTTTCTTCACTTTCAACTGATTCTTTGTGATATGATCTACCAGGTCATTCCTTTCTTCTTCTAACTTAGTTAAATGCATAACCCTTTTTTCCAGAGGATCTTTAAAATATTCATCTTCTATCACATCTTGAAGCTTGGCTGAGGAGAGTTCTAAAGGCAGTGATACATGTGCCCCTATACCATACACCAACTCAAATGGAACCATCCCAATTGCTCATTTCAAAGTAGTTCGATCTACCCATAAGGCCTCATATAGCTTTTTATGCCATTCATGGGGACTGTCATCCATCAGTTTTTTCATTATTACCACCAAGTTCTTGTTACTAGACTTTGCTTGACCGTTCCCTTGCGGAAAATAGTTAGAAGAATGAGCTAGATATATGCCATGTTCATAGCAGAAGGCTGAAATTTCCTCAAAAGAAAAATATGTAGCATTATCTACAAGTATTTTAACCGGCACACCAAATCTGACAAAAATATAATTTAAGAGGAACTCGCACACTACCTGAGAGTTTTCCCTCTTAGTGGGAACTGCCTCCACCCACTTCATAAAATAATCAGTGGCTGTAAGAATATAGACATGCCCAACACTAGATGGTGGGTTCAAAGGTCCCATGAAATCTATTCCCCATTGCTTGAATGGTTCATCAACAATCATAGGCTGAAGAGGCAGGGCAGCAAGATGCGGTCTCCCAAAAAAAAAGTTGACATTTTCCACAATTGTGAACATATTGGTATGCATCTTTGAACATGCCAAGCTAGTAAAAATGATTTTGAAGAATCTTAAACACTGTTACAGTTGAAGAGTAATGACCCCCATAGGCTTCATCAGTAAATACCTTTAACATATGTTTCTGTTGCTCGGCATCCACACACCTAAGAAAGGTTCCATCTATACTTCTCTTATACAAAATCCCCTGAGATATCACATACCGACTAGCTTTCAGCTTTAGGTTATGCCTCTCCTTTGGATTCAGATGATCTGGGCATTCACCATAAGTAAGGAAATAGGCAATGTCAGAGAATCAAGGATCGGTCAAACTAACTAGCAACGCCATAGGTACTTCATCAATTTTTTTAGACAGCTCACCATTCTCTGCTATTAATTTGCATAAGCCTTTCCCTCTAACCAAGTTGTTTGGTTTAATTACCAGATCATATTCTTGGATCTTGGCTATCTAGACTACTCTGTTGTTCATTCCAATTTCCTTTTGGGTCAAAATACTCTTCACCACCGTATTAGGCACAAAGACTATACAATGGGAATGGAGTATGTAATACCTAAAATGTTTTACTACTTTCACCATAGCAAAAGCATGCTTCTCCATCTGGGAATACTTGAGTTCATGTCTTTTTAGAGGTGTGCTCATAAAAGCTATAGGTGACTCCTATCCTTTCTCATCCTTTTGTGTTAATATACCTGACAGAGTATGTTCTAAGGCGTAGCAATAAATGATAAAGTCCTTTTTAAAATTTGGACTTTTTAATACAGGGGCTTGTGATATTGCATTTTTATGTCTTTAAAAGCTTGACGCCCATGCTCGTTCCATTTGAAAGGAACTTTCTCACTCATCATATCAATCATATTTTTTGTGATTTCTAAAAATTCAGGAACAAATGCTCACAAAAAATTTACCTGACCAAAGAAAGACTTCAATCCACTCCTGCTTGCTGGCAGGTTGAGTTGTTGGATGGCCTTCACCCATTCAGGATCAATCTGAATGCCTTCCTTTGAAATGATGTGACCAAGTAATTTACCTTCCTCCACAAAGAATGTTGATTTCTTTGGATTCAAGGAAATGCCATGGCTTCTACACCTCAGGAGCACTATCTCAAGGTCTTTTAAATGTTGTCCTCTCTTCTTTAAAAAGATAGTGAGATCATCTAAATATACAACTATAATTTTGTTTTAGAGATCCTCAAAGGAGGAGTTCATTTCTCTTTGGAAGGTTGCACCTGAATTGATTAACCCAAAGGGCATGTGGCTATAAGCATAAGTCCCCCATGGGGTGATGAAAGCTATTTTATGCTGATCACTTTTTGCTACACTAATTTGATTGTATCTGGAATAGCCATCTAGCATAGACATAACTTCAGCTCCAAAAACTACTTGAAGCACATGTTCCATCATAGGTAAGGAATAGTTATCTTTCAAACTTTCCTGATTCAGATTATGAAAATCTACACAGATCTTGATTTCGCCATTCTTCTTTCTTACAGGGACTATATTGGTGATCCATGTTGAATGATAGATGGGATACATGATCCTTTCCTGTAACATTTTCTTTACCTCCTTTAAAATAGCTTCAGACACTTTCGGATTATAGCTCCTTAATTTCTGGCGAAATGGGGTTATACCAGGCTTTAAAGGAATTTGATGCTCAAACTGTCCACCTCTAAAATTCTTCAGGTCTTCATATCCCCAGAAAAAGACATCTTTGTATTCTCTGAGCAACTTCCTTAGGTTTTCTCTTTTAGGTAATGTACAACTTGGACCAATAGAAATCCACTTTGGATCATCTTGATCCCCTATATCAATTTTGTCATATTCTTTCAAATTATGCACATGAGGTATTTTTTCCTTAACGGTACTATCATCTTTCCTTCTGAACAAATGTTTGAGAGACACAAGGCCTTTGGGAATCTTATTTCCTTTCAACTGGATCACTCCATCACTATCTACATCATCTTGATAGATTTCTTTGCATTCACCATATGATCCTTCAAAATAAACATTAGAAAAACCTGCAGTGCATTCTAAGAAATCCCTAAGTTGGGAATCATTATAAAAAACTTGCCAATATTCTACATTGTCAGGTACTCTAGGCTTGTAAATCATCTCAATTTGGTATTTTTGAGTCTTAAAATCTGGATGAGCCGATAGAAGTAAGGCTGACATCGCCAAGGCATCTGCTCTAGTATTCTGAATCCTTGGTATAAATTCTATGGAAAAAGCATCAAAGAAATCCAATTCATCCCATACCAAATTTCTTTAGTGTTTCAACTTCCCATTCTTAGCAGAGAATTGTCCTCTTACCTACTTAATGATTAGTTCAACATCACCTTTCACAATTAACTTCTTGACTCCCCTCAATTTTGCTTCTTCCAATCCCAACAATAAAGCTTCATATTCTGTAGTATTATTAGTATTTTTGAAATCTAACTTGAAGGAAAGAGGAATACATTCTTCATTTGGGGGAAAAAGAACCACCCCTGCACCTGAACTTGAATTGGAGCAACTACCATCAAACTCCATTTTCCAAATATCTTCTTCATCTGGGAAGAAGTTTCACCATGTTTCTCAAGATTAGTTAAAATCACATAGTTGCCGAAATGACACTCCTCATACAAAATTTGAGCCTTTGGGTTATCCGATGGTACCACAGTATATTTATTTTTAGGTTCTAGTTCAAGTTTGACCTTCTTTTTACCAACTGGGATTAGAGCCTCTGACCAATCCATTTTAATATCCCCTCCTAAGTCTTTACAAAAAGTCCTACTAAGTAACATACCATAGCTTGCTGGGATGTCGGCCACTAAAATGGTCAGTTTCAGATGTTTATCAGGATATGCAGCAAGGACAACTTGGATGTCTTTGACTTGGCCCATTAACGAGACTTGTTTCCCATCCATGGAATAATAGTGACCATAGGTTTTAGTCAAAGTGAGACCTAAAGCTCGTGCAACTGGAGTAGGCATGATGTTATCTGACGCACTAGAATCTATAATAAAATTACTAAGTTTCTGCCTGTTCAAAAGTAAGGAAATATAGAATGGATTTGGTTTCTATTCTTCTATCTCACTTTCAACCATATTAGTATGAAGAATTTCTTCTAGTGTCTATGGGGTATCTTGGGGTTTAAAGACAAGGGGTTCTTCAACTATGGTTGTCTCACCTATGAGAGGCTTATCTAAATGGGTGTTTGAACTTGATTCTCCTTTTACATATTTTACCAACCTGTCCAACTCTTTGGGATTCATTTTGAGATATTCTGCAGGAGAAATAGAAATTGTGGTACTTCTACAAAATTCAAAAAAATTGAAGGGAGAAGGAGTTGAATTACCCTTTGACAATATTTTCACCTTAGGAACCTTTGGGTTTGTAGAAGTCTCTCCACTAGCAGCCTCTTTGCATCTAGCATCAGCAGCAACAACAATCAAACCAGGGACAAATTTTGGTGATCTTTGATTTCTTGCCAAAATGGTACAAGCAGGATCTTATAGAGTAGCCAACACACTTCCACCTCTGTCAGAACCTGGCTCATACTCTAGATAAAAAGAACTGGATAAACCAATATCAGGTGAATCTTTCTCTTCTCACAATTCTTCTATGCCAATAGTGTCTTTTGTGGCATTAATTTGTAAACACCTTAACCAATCAGGGAAAGATTCACCATCATGATCAGTTGTCAAGTGAAAGGAACACATTGTCTCTTTTGGCACAGGTTCTATTTGTAATCTAGGTTGTGGTCCTGTTAAAAGAGGAGTTTTGCTTGAAGGCTGATTATATTGCCTCCTTTTAACATCTTGATAGGGAGATTGATATGGAGAACTTGCCTTGTTCTGCTGTCTTTTGAGCATAGCCATATCATTCATTAACCTCTGCATCAGACGGTTTTTTGTTGTGGAGGATGAGGTACTCCTTGAAGCTTGAACTTCCCGCTTCCACTTTCCAGCTATTATGAGAGTATCTTCTCACTGAATAGCTTGTGTCTAAGTAGCGGCCAAGTCCGCCACTCCATCTTTTAACAGGTGAAAACTTATGTCAGGTGGAACAACATTTAAGAAGAAAATATTCTTATTTTTGTCACTTGGTGTGGAATTGGCTGGTATTCTTTGCAAAGTTCTATTAAACTTAGCTACAAACTCGTGCATAGGCTCATGTATCTCCTTCTTCATTTGGCTAAGCTGGAGCAATATAGATATCTTGTTATCAGGTGTTTTAAATCTCCTTTCAAAAGCAACTTTCATGTCATTCCAATTTTTGATTAAGCCATTGGGTAAATGACTGAACCAGTCTGCTGTAGTTTCAACCAAGGTTCTGACAAAAAGCCTCACTGCAACTTCTTCAGTAGGAACACTTATAACACCACAGGTGGTATGAAAGGTGATTAAATGATCACCAGAGGTTACTTTTCCATCTCTATTAAACTTGGGTAGAACCTGATTAGCACCTTTAGGAAAGTCAGCAGGTTGATTGACTCCTAAATTCAACGAACCAATATTTTGACCCCAGCGTTGGTTGGTAGCCATGTTAGGTAACTAAAAATTCAAGGGCTGGAAATTGAGAATAGTAGGTACCACAATACTAGGTGTTATAATGGCTTGAAAAAGAGGTGGAACAACTGGGCTAGGTGGGGGTGAAGATGGTCTGCTAAAAGTTTGAGTTTTCTTCTTCTTATGAGTATTTAGATCAGGTGTGAAACTAAGATTTCTCAAAGCTTCAAAATCCTCATCAACCAATCCTCTACTCCTATCACCTCTTGTGTATCCCTTTTCTGCCAGCTTCAATGTTTGAGAAAAATCTCAATTTCTCGCTGGGACTTGTGTAAGTCTATCTACTATGACTGCTTCATGAGCAACTGGTATTCCCCTCAGTCGCTCTGTTATTTCTTCTTCCTTCTCAAGCACTTCTCAAACTTTGTGAAATTGCTAATTACTGCGTCTGAACCTCCATGCTACTTCAGCAAGGCTTCAAATTATGTCTTCTTGCATGTCTCTAAATCCTAGGTTAGGTTGAAGCATAGGAAACACATCGTTATGAGGCAACACCATCTTGTAGCATTGTAATAAATTGAGAATCTAATATTTAATACTAGACTCTCCCTAGTAGAGTCACCAAAAATCTGTTGGTGAACATATTTGTCTTCTTCTTTTTAAATTAGAATAAATGAAGACTCTATGTTTTTGAGGACAAACCATTCATCAACAGTTGGGTAAGCACAAGAAATTGCTTCCCTCTAAATTCTTAAGGTACAACTCCCTTATTGAATATTCAAGGAATTATCAACAATAAAATAAACTCATACACCTTTAACCTGAAGGAGTAAAAAGGATCGCTCACACACTCTTGGGTATGGAGGAGATTTACAAAAATATCAACTAAAAGAATCAACTATGAAGAGATTTGAGACTGGTTAAATACTTCTAAAACATTACAATCTATGAAATAACTTAAGGGAAATAAACTAGAAGGAAACCAGAAATAACTGAAAATGAATCATGAGTGCACAAATCCAAATATACAAATTTCCAAAGTAATTGATATATTTTAGATTTGATTCAAAGATCGAAATCATACTATGCGTTCATATATTCATAAAGATCAGATCAAAGTCTCATAAAAAATTAGTCATTTTCTGTTTCAAAACAAAGTCTGCGCAGTTTTTCTCTATCAAAAAGAAACTATATATCTACTTCTATCTCTACCTCTATTTTCTCACCCCTTTTTAGTCTAATGTCCCAACATTAATAGTTTTGTGTCCAAGAAAGCCTCTTGAAAAACTTAGCTTCTCGAACAACTGAAAAAGAACTGCTAAAAACCAGTTACATACAGAAGAATAGAGTTTCAAAATATGTGTTACTTAAAACACAAAAATAGGAAAAACTATCCCCAAAACTATGAGCTCTTCCCAGGTTCATCCGACATGGCAGTCTTCACTAGTTTCCATGACCGAAATACATTTGCCAACTCCTGTGTTGGCTAGATATGTAAATTCTTTAAACCCATTAGCTTTTCTTGGACTGCGTTCTTCTCCCACCTTTGCTCCTTGATCCTCTCCGCTTGTTTCGGTAACTTCCCCCTGTTTAATAGCAACATGGACTCCACGTTGGCGATTCTAGTGAGGTCTTGAACTATCAATACTTCATTTTCCCTGAAGGCATGCATGGTGTCAGTGAAAACTTTTACCATAGCCTCTGTATCCCTGTTACCTTCATCAATTTGTAAAATGCTTAAGGGGTTCACAATTTTAATGTCTCATAGAGTGTCTGTGTGCATGTCCAAGACTTCCTTTTCCATTTCCTTGGCTTGGGAGATCATGGCTTTGAACAATGCATTCCTCTAGGTGAAGTTCTGTCTCAAAATAAAGAGCATACATGGATCAACCATTTTCATCAGGTTTTCAAGTAAAAACTTAGTCACTCCATAGGTCTCTATTTCCTGAACCTGAACTACGATTGCCTCACACTTCGCTTCTTCTGCCTCCCAACTCAGACTAGCATTTGAATTTCCCTGAGCAATCCCTCTCCATCCAAACAAGTAGAAATGAATTCACAATGAAGGTACTTCCTTCAATGACAATGCTATTTACCCAAGATTTGAATACCTCTATTAGGGCCCTAGCTTGTTGCATTTGTTTTACCAATTTTTGATTCTCAACTAAATTTGGGTCGAAGTCCTGTGAAGCATGGGCTAGCGGAAGTACCCCAATCATCAACTAACAAGGAAAGGAATTCTACCATAGTAGAAACTAATTTCTTCAATTCATGCTTCTACCTTCCATCTTTTTGAGACTGTCCTAGCATGTGATCGACTAAGAATTTAAATAGGTGGTCCTTGGAATCTCTGTTTAGAACATTGAGTTCCATTTTTGTGATCTCAAAATCTTCAGCTTCCTATCCTTGAATCCCTTCTTTGGGTTTGAATGTGGCTATCTCCACTGTCACCTTTCCAGTAGATGGATCGGTGGATAACCTAGCACCGGTCTTCATCTTTTTTGCCTTAGGAGTTCTAGTAGCATACCTGGTAACAATTTCCTTCACAGGTAATGCAACAGGTTTATAAGTGTTTCTCTTTTTCACTATCTTAGTCAACTAGGGAGGAATCAAACTAGAAACCGATCTATTATCAGGTGTTTTGGATGGAGTGCTTTCAACCTGAGAAACCTCTATATCCATGATAAGCACTTCTTGCTCTTTTTCTGTCTCATTTGGTGGAAATGAGATATCCCCTTCTTTAATTTCAACATCTAAGTAATCAAGTCCTAAGGCCACCATTTGTGAACATTTTTCTGATCTCATCCTTGGTCTTTACCTCTTGGCAGTAGGATGTCCGCTTGAAGACACCTTCCTCTTAGGAGAAGTAACCTTCCTTGCATTTGAAATGATATGAGATAGGTTAGACGGAGTATGTTTCATATTTTTAAAGGTTGGATTTGTGCTAAATTTTCCAAGAGGGGGGTTCACAGTTTCTTTCTTTTTCTTCCCTGACAACCAGCTTTCTGTGACTTCTAAAATAGTTCAGGCCCTCAATTTTATGTTATCTACCTCCACCCTATTCTAGTCTATATTTGGAAGGCTTCTTGTTTTCCCATTACCATCTTCTGAATCTATAGTCTCAGCACTAGCCTCTTCAACACCTTCAATATCCAAATTCAATTGCAACATTTTAGTCTGCGAGATCTTAAGTCTAGAATGATCTCTTTTCCAAATTGCTCCTTCATCACTGAGGTCCTACCATAAGTCCTCCAGGTGTGAACTAGGTGAGGGATAGTTACTTAAGCTCAACACCTGCTTGGCAAAGCCTTTGTTGTCAAAACCTCTTCTCAGCTTGTAGAACTGCAAATGAAAACTCAGTAGATTGCTTCCAATTACAGAAGCATCCATCATATTATTGTAGGTCAGAATACCAATCTTCACTGGAAACATAGAAAGCCATTTTTCCTCTAGTAAGGCATTTTTAACAACCACAAACAACTACCTACAAATTTCTTCCAATACAAAACAATCAAAGGTGAACCTCGGGAGTTTGATAGGTTCATCATCAAAACCCCCAACCCGGATGTAGGTAAAACAAGGGAATTGAGTATAGAGACTCCCATAGGTCTGAATTAATTTTTGTGCTTCACAAGAAACCCTCTAATTTGGAAAGCCTACCAATTGCTGACACAGTTTGCCTAGGAAAACATCATGAACCCTCCTGTAGTTTTCTAGAATTTTATCCTTTCTCAACAATGGACAATACTCGTAAATGAATAAATCTTCATTCCAAGGAATATGTTGTATAGGAGACAAGTCTTGTGTGCACGCTAAATAGTACACCATAGATGAAGACATATAGAAATTCTGCCTAGTGGCTCAGGCTTGCTTGAGTTGATCCCTTAGTGAACTAGCAATAATTTCAGCCCAGTCTATGTGCTGTCCTCCTTCTAGGACTATTTCTATGAAGTGAAACATCCATTTTTCATAAAGAAGAACCTACTCTGAACCTTTAATTTGATGGAGTAGCACAATCGCATCATGAATGTGAGGTTTCATATGATCCTTTGTAAGTACTTTTGGCAGCCATGACTCTCCTTTATAATTAGTTAGAGTCCATTTTCTTGCTACATGACTCCAATTTTTCTCAGCATTTTCTCTATATTGAGCTAGGGATTGGGTCGGGGTGAAACTAACCAGGGACTCCTCTGGAATTTTGAAGACAGTTGCAATAGTCTCTCTACTAACCGACACAAGGGTTTGTCCATTTGAATTCAAAATGCATTTGGATTTCACATCGTATCTATTTATACATTGCCGAATTAGTTCAAGGCAGATGACTGACAGTGGGAAAGCTGCAGCTTCTAACAGGCTGCTTGACAGAAACTCTAAACTCTGGTCTTCCCCCACATTATTCATGAGGTCTACCACCATTTTGTTTACTTGCACTCCTAAAAGGTCTGTATCCAAAATAATAGGGGCTCGACATTGCATATTCTTAACATTTCTGAAGAAATGTAGACTAGACCTCATCTTTTCCCTAGAAATAAAAACATAGGCGCTCCCCCCCTCTTGAGTCAATGCATCTAACATCAACATGAAATAAAAGAAATCTTGTAGAAGCTACCTGTTTCACGTGGACCTAGAATAAATCCTTCACCATAGCTGAGACTCCATAGAAAACAAGAACAGGACAAAAAGACTTACAAAGCCATTTATATTTTGGAGGATTACCACTCGTAAAAATAGACTTAAATTAGTATAAGGTGGGGACATCAATCCCAAGTGATGTGAATAATAATGACGCAACATAAGGATGTCTTGGTAACCTACCATCTTAAATGACTTAATTAAACATTTCTGAAACACTATCCCCTGCTCCTGCCAAAGATTTTGTTGATTACCCTTGGCAAACTTTCATTAATTACTTCATGACTGCCGTCAAATCAAGGACCGCTACTCTTAAATACTCTAATCATTTCACTGCCAGCTTACCGCCATAGGTCCCACCACTTGTCCTTACATTAACTATTCTACCCTAAAACTCTTTTTGAACCTCTTCAAACTCCTTTGAACCGGAGTTCAAAGTGGTTTGAAGTGGTTCACCAACCAAAGCTTCTGTAGGCCAGGGCCCACCTGCAGAGAACAGGCGTTAGAAATTTTTTTTTTTATTGAACTACTTTGAACTCCTTTGAACCAGAGTTCAAAGTGGTTTAGGAAGGTCGTGGACTTGAAAAAGGTTCATCCAAAAGAAGACCGGATTTGAACTTGGCAAAGCTAAAGATGGATTCTTGACAACTTTAAAGGGCTTTGAACATTTTGATGGATTTCTATATAGAAAGACTGTCAAAGGAATTCATTAAATGAACTTCACACACATGGACTCGAAAGGGTCTTTGACACTTCAACAAAGGTGACTCTAACTGACCCTAACATGATTGAAAGGTAACAGAAATAATCTTTTACTACATATTTTTCATAACTTTTTTTTGTTAGTTACTATTTTTCCTGAACTGTCGAAGAGACAAGTTGCTAAATGGCCAAACAACCTATTTTTAATTAAAGTAAAATTTGAAAGTGATAATGAACTCAATATATATTAAAATTATTGTCATTAGAAAGCTTCCTCCAAGTAGCATCACCTAACATTTTTTGTTTCAAAAGATCATCTTGTTTGGTATTTCTTTTAGGCTTTGAAATACCATTTTTATGTAGTTCTTTTTCCCCCTAATTAAACCTTCAAGTTTAGGGTCTTCGTATGAAGACCCCCTTCACCCAAAGGGATCCCAAGGATTTGTGTGAAGGGGTCTTCATGTAAAGACCCCTTGGGAATAGTCCACCACAAACAATCCCTGCCAAATTTTTACCTAACCTAGTTCATTCGAACTAGGTCGACTAATTATGTTTTTTAATTTTTAGTATGGTATAAATGAAAATGTTTTTTTCAAAATTTCACACAATTGCAATCAAATTAATTCACATTTTTTTACTATTTCTTTGATTTTTAGAAAGATATTTTTTTGGAGGAGAATTTATATTGGTGTTTTTATCAAAGACGATTTTTTGGAGAGAATTACTAGTAAGGAGATTTTTTCTAAGACATTTTTTTTGAAGAGGAGAATTACTATTGCCATGTTTTTAGAAGATATTTTTTTGGAGAGAAGAAATGGGGAACAAGAAGGGAAGACAAAGTAAATCTGCAAGAAAAAGGTCACCTAGTACTGAACAAAGAAATTATGAAGCTGCATTGACATATTATTATAAAAATAAAGAAGGTATGGACCTAGAACTCTAATTTTACGTGCCTGAATTTTATTAACCTATACTCTATTTTTCTCTAATTTGATTTATTTTTGTGCTTGTAGCTCACAATCAACATGGTCAAGGTGAAGGAGAAGCTCAAGTAGGAGGGTCAAGCCAAGTTGAAGAAATGCACATTGAAGAAGGGTCATGATCACTCCCTATGGAAGCTCAAGAAATTAATGTTGGAGAAGCGTCAAGATCACATGCTCCTACTACTATGGATGAAATTATAGATCTATCTCAAACTGTAAAGAGAAATATTAATTATAGAAACTTAGATCATTTACTTACAATGGATTTAGAGAAATTGAGATCATTTTCTAATGTTCAAACTTTAAGTCTTACTAAGAAGAGGCTAATGAATAAGATAGAAAGAGAAATATTGGCTAAATTTGCTAATTTTGAAACACTTGAACAAACCTAATTGATTTTAGTTGTACTTATAAACAAAAATTTGGAAGAGGCATTAAAATTATTGGGTATAGACACAACATCAAAGAAGAGAAAAGTTGTTGACATGCAAACTGATACGACTGAAAATATTAAGAAAGGTTTGAACCAGGTAGGTAAACAATCTTGAACGAAAGATAAAACCATTACAAGAAGAGTTATGTTGACATCCATTGTAGGTAACACTATGCCCCAAAACAATCAAATATCTTTAGTTTCATCTTAGATTGGTTTTAGTAGGAAAACAATAATACGATATGTTAAGAGGAGAATGATTTTGGATGATAGCACCTTGGAAGGAAATTGGGAAATAATGTGTAGAGCTCCTCATTTTGATAGGATTGATGAGGGAATAAAAAATTTGGTCACATAATTTTGGAATGATGATACTGATCCTTAATCAAATAGTAGAGATGTTATCAGATATATAATTGAAGCTAATCAATATGAACATTATACAAAACATTTGGACACAATGCAACATGAAATGTATGTGTCATTTTGTAGTTCAAATCCTAATATAAATATTGAAAAAAAATTGTTTGAAAGATTGAATCCATATTATGTTAGGACAAACAAAGTGTTTGAAACTTGTTGTTGTTATCATATTGAATTTGATCTCCACTATTAGGTTTTTTGAAAGTTTGTAGAAGACACTTATGGTTTTTAATATGCTCCTCCTACTAGATGAAGTGATTTCATCTCATCCATTTTATGTGACAAAAGAGATGATGTAGTTGGTCAAATAAATTACATAAAAGGAATATGTGAAACATGTGCTGATTTGGCTCTTTTTCCTTTGAAAAATGAAAATATTTATGTAACAAAGATGGTAAATTGCAAGAGTTATAAATATGTAAAGAATGAATTTTTTTTTGGGAAAGAATCCAAAAGGTTAGAATATGTTGAAAAGGAATTAACTGTTGGAGCATTTATGGACAAATTTAAAAAATTGATTCAACCCTACATTCATCATGTTTTTTTTCCAAAGTGGAAAGCACAACAATTCCAAACACTGAGAGACAATTTCTCTCTTGGAACTATTCTATTAGTTGTCGATTTCATAAAAAACTATTCCTTTGTTCATCAAAAGCTAATTCAATCAGAATACTATTTTTTAGAGCAGATTACTATTATGGTACATGCGTTATTGATGTGCATAGTTAGATTTAGATGGTATTTAGAGCACATTTGAAGTATGACTCATCAAAAAGGAATATCATTATTATATAAGTGATGATAAAGAGCATGACATTCATTCTATAAAACACTTCTTCAAGATGTTTTTTACAAATTTGAAAGAAAGACGCATAAAAATTGATAAACATAATGTTTGGTCAGATGGATGTGTTGCACAATTCAAATCATCTAGACCATTTTATGCACTATGTAGACATCACCATAATAAAAACATATCACATGTCTGGAGTTTATTTGGGAGTGGAGTTCATTTGAGAGTGAACATGATGGTGTTGGAGATTGCATCAAATGTGTTCTATGGAAGTATTAAATGAATTACAAGGGAGTTCGTATAAAAAAATGTACATGATGTTGTTGAATGGTGCAAGACACATTTCACATCAAATGAAGATGGAACATCATCAGGAATGACTCAAGTGGTACCACATAGAGAATTTTGGGAGATAAAAGGTATGCACATCTTTCTAAATTATGCATGTTTGATATATATATTTATTCTTGTTTAAATTTTACACTCTTTATTCAAATTCATAAAATGAAATTCATATTATATATGCATGTGTTCAGGTGCGGATATAAAAATTATGCATGGTTACAAGAGGATAGAAAAGACACGATCTTTGCATTTAGTTATGAGTACAAATTATCCTAATTGGATGTTGAACATTAGGGCTTACTCATGATTTTATTGTCATTGCATTGTTGACAACTAGGAGGAATGAATCAATCAGGAATGTGGATATGTAGGTGACTGGAATCTGGTGCCACTAGTTGTTTTCGATACATTTGACAGAGATCAAGATGAAAAATTTGATGACGTTCCTTCAATTTCTATTGATTATGATCATATTTCAGGATTGCTCAAAATTGGCAATTATAATAAATTGAGTTTCACATTATATGACATTGAGTTGCATGTATATACATAGAGATTATAGATTGAACTAAAACAATTTTAGGATCTCACATGTATGTAAATTTGTTGTGCAGGAGATGTCTTTGCAGTGATTGTTGAGCTTGGAAATGTAGGAGTTAGTTACTATTTATTGCACTGTACTACAAAGAGGATTAAGTTAATTGATCCTGAAGAAAGAGATGGAATGTTGTTCCACATAGGTTTTCATTATTTAAATGTCAATACATTGTTCATTTTGTAAGTATAAAATTTTAAAGTTTTAACAAATTTTTAATTTAGATTATTTTATTTAAATTTATATTGTTAAAATTTGTGACCTGCAAGTTCAATTATTTTAGAGGGAACATATTTCAAGAAAATCAAAGTAATCAACATGGTATTCACTTTGTTGATTACCAACCAGACAATAAGGTGTTTCAATAGAGCCACATAGTAGTTTCCACCTCCCTTTGTCTCCATCCAATTAGATCTCAATGTGGACATCGTAAGTGGAGACTAGATAGTGAGGATCATGAGATAATATTATATGTTCTCCATGAGAGGTTTGAAGCACACGAGTTGGTCTAAAAAGTAAATTACATACATATTTCATGTGTTAGGACCTACTTGACATCTCTATATTAAATTGAATATACTTTGTTGATATATTGAAACATATGATGGATTATATTTTGTTTATTTATTAATAAGACTTTGATTATATTCTATGACATGGTTCAATGATTTTATATATGTTTTGATGGTTCAACGGTTTTAATATATAGTTATGTATGCTTTTATATATGATTTTATACATATGGTTTTATATGTATGTTCTTATGTATGCTTTGATGGCTCAATGATTTTTATATGTAGTTATATAAATACTTTTATGTTTGTTAAAGTGAGCCTGCTAAATGGATGATATTAAGTTTAGAATTTATTTATAGTTCATTAATTTCATATTAACTTGTTATTTTTTATGATGGTTCATTTAGATTACTTAATAGTTAAAGATCCCCTTAAGACATTAGCTAGGTTACTAATGACATTAGTTAGATTACTTATGACATGTTAGTTCTAGATTACTTATATTACTTATGGTCCATTAGTTACTATATGCAAATATCTAATCAAAATATCTAATCCTAGAAATGAAATACTAACTAAAATAAGCTATTAAATCAGTAAAAAATGCACTATAATGAAGATTACAAAGATTTAAATGAAATCAAAACAATGAAGCTTTACCTTCACTTACCCATGTAGCTTATCTCCATTATCCTCCTAGCTTTGATTTGGTGAGCTCTCAGATTTCCAAATGTGCTCCTTTTCCCAAGATGCTTCCAAAGTGTGGAGATTTTGATGATATTTATGCAAAACTAGCCTAAATCTAGATTATGCAACTATGATGTATGAAATAATATAAAAATGGCTTAAAAGTGCTTGATTGCTTGATTGCTTGGATGCTTGAATGCTTGAAAAATCATTATTGCTATTAGGCTCTCAAAGGAAGATGAAGACTCCTTTTATAGATTTTTGGAGGACTCAAGCCTAGGTGATAAGTTCCTAAGGTGGAGATTGAAAGGTGGAAAATCTTAGGGTTGAAATTGACTTGGTTGAAGGGGTTGAGAGAAAAGGGGATGTAGTTGAAATGTGAGAGGAGGATTAGGAAGGATATTCCTCCTACATTAACAAAAAGGAATGTAAGGTGGAAGATAATGACACATGTCAAGTGTCTCACAAAGACCCTTGAGAAGAAGGTGGGAGGATATTTTCTCCATAAGGACTCTTGGCACAAGTGTCCCATGAGTCATCTTTGACTCCTTGAGGTGTCTTGAGAAGCTCCTTAGGAATAGGAAATGCATTCTTGACCAAGTTTGGAAGAAGACATGTGGTCATGAGACCAAGTCTTATGAGGCCACATAACCCTTAAGAATAGGACATGTGTTTGTGAGGGTAATGACTTATTAGTAATTAATAAAAATTAATTATTTTAGCCAAGGTGATGTGTCAGGTGACTAGATCTATGAGATGGACTAAAGGAATTAGTCATATAGTGATTGTGTAATTGACTAATTCATTAAATAACTTTAATAAGACTAATTTAGAGGACTGAGGATAAGAAGAATAAGATAAAGTGAATGTACTAAATAAATTAAATAATTTATTTAATAATAGAGGAAATAAATATTAATTAAATAATAAATATTTAATTACTTTATCAAGCCATTTTTAAGTGTATACATTTTTCCCTTCTTTGAAATAATGTGCTGGTCGCATTGTTTCAAAGAAAAAATCAAGCATTTTTCTTCAATCAAGCATTTTGCTTTTGCCCTAGACGATGCCCCATATAGAAGTGACACTAGCATGCCCCCTCGAGAGATTGATCAACAATTTTATTATGAATTTTTTTTGGTTTGGTTTGATGATCAATCTCGTGAAAGAATTAGAAGAAATAAATTAGAAAATGGAGTGATAGATGAATTGTTGTAGGTAGGGTCCACACACTGAGCAAAGTGAGTCCATACGCTATATATAGGGGTCAAAGGGTCCAATAGATGGTTATTAGTACACTTGTCATTGAGAGAGAAGAGCTTGTGGATAGAAGAGAGAAGAGCTGATCAAGATGTTGTTCCTACTTCTAAATCACCGATTCAAGTGTGTTCGCCGCTTCCAGAGACTTCCCGATTCAAGAGAGCCGGTAGGTGGTTTGATCCATGTTTGTGATTGTGTAAATGTGTATGTTTAAGAGTAGATTTGTAGCATGTTTAGGCCAGATCCAAGATAGGTTTAGATTAGAATTTTTTTAGTTCTTACTTAGAAAATGAATGCGCAATTGCAACTTATGTATGTACAGCTAAAAGGCATGTTTGCACAACAAACTGCTATAACAACGCATACATGTGGGTTACTTACACATGCATTGTAGAAAGTTTTGGGGCTGCACATTTAGTAAATAAAAGTGAAAAAATGTAGTTCTGCACATTTGTTCAAATTGGTTGTGCATTTATGTAGGGGAATGACGCATATGTTAATTCTTTGCATATATTAGGGGATGTTATGCAAACATTTTTCTATGTTGCACATTTGTTTTAAGAGATAGAGAATTGTAAAGGATGAGGTAAATCAGGTCAAACTAGATATCGATAGGTTAATATGATCTATTGGCTAGGTGTTTAGATCAATTTGGAGGTAGGTAACATTGTAGCATGGTCTCTAGTCAACCCACCTGAGTAGATAATTGATAGAATTATCTTGGTAGACATCATGTGATAAACATGTGTTTGATTTAGATATATGATGGACAAATAGATCAATCTGTAAAATCTAATAGGTTGTTTTTGTACTTGGTTGGTTGTGATAGGAGGATATTAAAAATATTCTGATGTCACATGAGAGATATCCCATTACATAGAATGTGAGACTGGCATTGTTTGAGACAAACAGACTGCTGATAGGTGTGAGAAGATTGTACCATGTGATTTCTACACCTGAGATTTGGGTGAATCTGGGGATGCTGATGATGTTAGAAGAGCGGTGGCACTTGAAGATGAGTACCTTCCATCTTCCTACATGGGAGATGATAGTTACATTAGAGGATGTATATCACATCCTCTGACTGCCCATCACAGGGGAGCTAGTACAGTATGATAGGCACAATGACTTAGCTAAGTACATTATGGGTTTTGGAGATGACGAGATTGAGGAGACAAAGATTAGTTGGGAGGATATAGTGGATTTGTAAGAGCCTCTCCTAATTGTATTGGATGGATCTATTGGTGGATTTTTCTATCCAAATCAACAATCCCATGGGTTTGCAGTTGGCTGGGGTCAAACAATACAGAGGATTATGGAGGAGGTCACCCATTTTGCTTGGGGTGTTTTCTTATTAGCACATTTATACCATGATTTACATCAGGTGGTATATTAGAGAGGTGTGTCCTTATCAAAAAGAGTGGCATTTCTCCATGTCAGGGCATGGGAGCATATCGCTATGACCAGACCAGTTGCGATGAGGTCCAGAAGTGCAGGGCAACCATATGTCTTTCTATATATATCCATTCAGTCTCAGCATAAGCTGGGATAGTTAGAGTTCTAGAGACATACCTTGGACACTATTGATGTTGTGATTTGGAGGTCATACATTGATTGCGAGCCCTAGGAGGATGAGTGAAAACTATAATTTTTTTTGAGTCTAAGTGGTAATTGATTGGGAAGAATGCCTACATCATTGAGAGATGGCTAGTAGGCCAAGTATTGAGACAGTTTGATAGGATTTAGGGGATTCCCCATGGCATGACCTATGTTTCCCGTATAGATTATGAGAGGGGGGAATGGGGGTTGATGGTGTCATTTGAGATTGCCTAGCAAGACTTTTTGGACATGCCATTTTAGGCATGGTTGATGAGATAGGGGGTGGTAGAACCAAGAATAATGGTGGAGTATGAGAGGTACATGAGGGACCACCCATTCCCTAGACTGATAGATTTGATAGATAGGCCACTACATCGAGATGTGGGAGAGGGTAGGAGAGATAGGAGAAGAGGGAGAGGTAGAATAGACACTAGTACATATACATGCAACATTAGAGGTACCTTTACATATAGAGATAGGGGATATACTGGGATAGGATAGATAGGTACATGGGGGTCTAGTACAATATGATACCATACAAGATGACAAGACACTCAATATAGTAGGGGAGGATGTACTATTAAAATGAGAAAGAACAAAGTATGGAATTGCAGGAAATTATGTTATCAATAATTATTCTACTAATTATGTTATCTTTCAAAATATGTTGCATCAAGAGGAGGCTAAATTAATTCAATTTGGTATATTGAAGTCTCATGAACATGCTTATGTTTCTCAATCTCATAATAATAATAATAGAGCTAGTAATAATTTGAATAACAATCAAAATAATCAGAGATCAAACAATTCCAACTATAATCAAAATCATCAAAGACCTAACAATACTAACACTTCAACTACTAATAACAATTATCAAAGACCCAATTACTCATTTTCATCGAACAATGTTCTTCTATTGATAATATGAATAACATGTTTGTGATTGTGTAAATGTGTATGTTTTAGAGTAGATTTGTAGCATGTTTAGGCCAGATCCAAGATAGGTTTAGATTAGAATTTTTTTAGTTCTTACTTAGAAAATGAATGTGAAATTGCAATGGATGTATGTATAGCTAAAGGGCATGTTTGCACAACAAACTACTATAACTGCGCATACATGTGGGTTACCTGCACATGCATTGTAGAAAGTTTTGGGGCTGCACATTTAGTAAATAAAAGTGAAAAAATGTAGTTCTGCACATTTGTTCAAATTGGTTGCACATTTATGTAGGGGAATGGTGCATATGTTAATTCTTTTCATATATTAGGGGATGTTATGCAAACATTTTTCTATGTTGCACATTTGTTTTAAGAGATAGAGAATTGTAAAGGATGAGGTAAATCAGGTCAAATCAGATATCGATAGGTTGATATGATCTATTCGCTAGGTGTTTAGATCAATTTGGAGGTAGGTAACATCATAGCATGGTCTCTAGTCAACCCACCCGAGTAGATAATTAATAGAATTATCTTGGTAGACATCATGTGATAAACATGTGTTTGATTTAGATATATGATGGACAAATAGATCAATCTGTAAAATCTAATAGGTTGTTTTTGTACTTGGTTGGTTGTGATAGGAGGATATTACAAATATTTTGATGTCACAAGAGAGATATCCCATTACATAGAATGTGAGGCTGGCATTATCTGAGACAAACAAACTGCTGATAGGTGCGAGGAGATTGTACCATGTGATTTCTACACCCGAGATTCAGGCGAATCTAGGGATACTGACAAAGTTAGAAGAGCGGTGGCACTTGAAGATGAGTACCTTCCATCTTCCTACATGGGAGATGATAGTTACATTAGAGGATGTATATCGCATCCTTTGACTGCCCATCACAGGGGAGCTAGTACAGTATGATAGGCATAATGACTTAGCTAAGTACATTATGGGTTTTGGAGATGATGAGATTGAGGAGACAAAGATTAGCTGGGAGGATATAGTGGATTTATAAGAGCCTCTCCCAATTGTATTGGATGGAGCTATTGGTGGATTTTTTTGTCCAAATCAACAATCCCATGGGTTTGCAGTTGGATGGGGTCAGACACTGCAGAGGATTATGGAGGAGGTCACCCATTTTTCTTGGGGTGTTTTCTTATTAGCACATTTATACCATGATTTACATCAGGTGGTATATTAGAGAGGTGTGTCCTTATCAACAAGAGTGGCATTTCTCCATGTCAGGGCATGGGAGCATATTGCTATGACCAGACCAGTTGCAATGAGGTCCAGAAGTGCAAGGCAACCATATGTCTTTCTATATACATCCATTTAGTCTCAGCATAAGTTGGGATAGTTAGAGTTCTAGAGACATACCTTGGACACTATTGATTTTGTGATTTGGAGGTCATACATTGATTGTGAGCCCTAGGAGGATGAGCGAAAACTACATTTTTTTTGAGTCTAAGTGGTAATTGATTGGGAAGAATCCCTACATCATTGAGAGATGGCTAGTAGGCTAAGTATTGAGATAGTTTGATAGGATTTAGGGGATTCCCCATGGCATGACCTATGTTTCCTGTACAGATTAGGTGAGGTGGGAATGGGGGTTGATGGTGTCATTTGAGATTGCCCAACAAGACTTTTTGGACATGCCATTTTAGGCATGGTCGATGAGATAGGGGGTGGTAGAACCAAGAATAATGGTGGAGTATGAGAGGTACATGAGGGACCACCCATTCCCTAGACTGATAGATTTGATAGATAGGCCACTACATCGAGATGTGGGAGAGGGTAGGAGAGATAGGAGAAGAGGGAGAGGTAGGACAGACATTGGTACATATACATGCAACATTAGAGGTACCTTTACATATAGAGATAGGGGATATACTAGGATAGGATAGATAGGTACATGGGGGTCTAGTACAATATGATACCATATAGGATGACAAGATGCTCAATATAGTAGGGGAGGATGTACTGTTAAAATGAGAAAGAACAAAGTATGGAATTGCAGGAAATTATGTTATCAAACGTTAATAATGTTCTGAAGAAATGTTCTGCAATATAGTGTTCTACAATGATATAATAATGTTTATAGAAATGTTATGAACATCTACAATGGTGAAAAAAGTGTTATGCAATGATATAATTCTGCAATGAAATAAAACTGATGCAATGATATAATTTTGCAATGAAATAAAACTGATGCAATGATATAATAACATTATTAATCAAACGTTAATGACATTCTGAAGAAATGTTGTGCAATATAACATTCTACAATGATATAATAATGTTTATAGCAATGTTATGAATGTTTGCAAGGTGAAAAAAGTGTTATGCAATGATATAATTCTGCAATGAAATAAAATTGATGCAATGATATAATTCTGCAATGAAATAAAACTGATGCAATGATATAATAACATTATTAATCAAACTTTAATAACATTCTGAAGAAATGTTCTACAATGATATAATAATGTTTATAGCAATGTTATGAATGTCTGCAATGGTGAAAAAAGTGTTATGCAATGATATAATTCTGCAATGAAATAAAATCGATGCAATGATATAATTCTGTAATGAAATAAAACTGATGCAATGATATAATAACGTTATTAATCAAACATTAATAACATTATGTAATGATAAAAAAATGTCTGCAACAATTGATGTTATAAAATGTTTATGAACTAGAATGTTATGAAACTAATGTTAATGTTATGAATGTATTCCAATAAAAACTTTAGTTGAGTGCCAAATTCGGGAGTCAAAATATAAAGAACTGGCAATTGATATCCACACCTCGGTAGCTCAAAATATGGATTAAGAAAGAATAAAGTATGGAATTGCAGGGAATTATGTTATCAATAATTATGTTATCTTTCACACACAATTATGTTATGCATATTATCAATAGAAGAACGTTGTCGATGCAAATGAGTAAAAATTTATTGCGAGTTTCAATGTTTTTTTCTTTAATGTTCTTAAGGTGAAATTATAATTTGTTTCCCTGCGCCGATGCCTGTTAATTAGCAGAATGTGTGTTTTATGTAACCAAGAGTTAATCGGGGTTTGGCGGTAAACCAGCCAAACCCAAAAAAAATTTCAATTTTTTACCAACTTAAAAGGATTAAAAAGAATTTAGTGAAATCTCTCTCAAGAGTCTCCAATATGGAGTGCTCCAAGATATGGTAGTTCCATCACCTGTACACTCAAAATGAGATTAAACCAACCTACTCTTATACCATGTTAAAATGAGAAAGAACAAAGTATGGAATTGTAAGAAATTGTTTATCTCAAGAGTGAGGAGTAGGGAATTTACCATGAATTAGCACAAGAACTAGGAGCATACACCAAAAATAAGCAAGGAGGAGACAAGAATTTGAAAAGGGAAAGCAAAAAAAACCCCTTGTGAATTATGAAGGAGGCATAAAAAAAGCCTAGAGAGAGAGAGAGAGAGAGAGAGAGAATTGCTCACTTACAATAGCTTAATGATATATGAATGTGAAATGAGAGAGAGAAGCATCTCTTAAATAGAGATGAGAGAGAGGAGTTAGAATGTAACTCCCAAGTCTATGAATGCCACCATTCATAAGTGTGTGTGGGCCAAGTGTGAGATTCCTCTTAAGGAGGAATAAACTAATTTACAAATTACAATAAATATTTGTCCTCACATATTCCACTAGAGGATGAAATAGAATGTAGTGGAAAGAAGACAAAAAAGAAGTATATTAGGATACCTTGGATTATATCCTAATATATTACAATAAGAAAAGATTAATAGTCTAACCTTGGTTTATAAATACACTAAGGAAAGATTACAAATTCTAATATGTACAGATCCCTGATATAGGAAGATAGGATGAGTAGGTGTCCATGGATGTGGGGGGTCAAGATCCATACCTATTGAGGGATGCTTAGGAGGAGGATATAGATATTGATGCATTGCTAGTTAGACTAGCAATGACACAGGTATAGGCTGACCGTGTCCCTAAACTAGAGTGACAGATTGAGAGATTAGAAGTGGAGATAACTAAGGTGAGACTAGAGCAAGACTCAATGATAGAGAAAATAGGTGAGGCTTACACCTTATTAGATGAGGTTGAGTCTACACATGCCTTAGGACCACATGCAGACAACCTTTGTATGATGATGAGAGATGGAAGGGAGATCACCTACTAGGAGGCATACAGACATGTTGTCCCCATAGATCAGTGGATAGGGAGTATCTGAGAGAGCTCCTATGTAGTACATACATTAGTTCATATACTTGGATTAGGTGCCAGTGGGGGCACAGCCTCACATCCTCCGAGACCACCCATAGGTTCAGGTGACCTAGATGTAGCAGGGCCTTCCATTGTGGCATGGAGATATAGGCATACTGAGTCAGGGGGGAGTGGCTCATAGACATTTTGTATAGACTTTTGTATTTGTATCATTGTATCATGATGTATTCATAGAATTGATGGAAACATTATTATTTATGATATATCATTGGACATTTGGATAGTTTATTATTTTTATGGACTCTATATGATAAATTTACTATGATGGACTCTCTCTTTATGATACATTTCTATTATGATGGATTCTCGATGATGCATTGTATACATGTGGGTACTGACATATGCAGGATGTGATGAGTTATTTTGATATGCACGTTACTTATGATCTATCAAGTGATGATTATCTTTTTATGATTATACTTAGAATAATGATTATGTTATGTGATGGTTTAATTGATGTTATGTAGATGAATGCATTTATAAATTATGATCATCCAATTTTATTGACCTAATGTAATATAATGTAAAAATATGCATGTGAATGATTCTGTAATGGTAATGAATATAATATTATAGATATAATGATTATATTGGAAATTAATAGAATAATGAATGGATGTAAAATAAACATGTACTTGTGGATAATGAAACATATGAAATGCATAATGGATATATACAAGAATGTGACAAAATCTAAATGCTTAATAAAACATAAGATGACGATGACAATATGCAACTGAAATGATCTGAAAATATATTTTGATGACAAATAATATGATAATTGATGTAAGGGTTGGATGGGGAGAGGGGCCAAAGGCACACCCTAACCAGATCCACCATGCAGAGATCACATGCAGAAGAAACTACACACAAGTGAGAGAGAGAATGCATATAAATTTAATATATTTATTCCAATTAACTCATACATACTGAGCTTTAAGGCCTTCTCGGTGTAGGCCGGATGTTACAATTCAAGTGTAGAAGTCCTCCAACATGCGAGGATCTGAAGCGATCTTCTAACTTCTAGCTTCTAATCCAAAAATGACTCTCTAAACTCTAACTAGACAACTATATTTATACAAGAGGCTACCGAGCCAAGTTGACATTTAGATCCACCATTAGTAGAAGGAATGACCAGATCTAGGTCCACACACTTCCCAATGATAGATACCAACATTAAATCTGTGACCAAATTAATTGTAAAAGTTGGCCTCAACAGAAATCTAAAACAAACAACTTGGTAAGTAAGGAAAATTGAGCGTTAGACAAGCATCACCGAACGCTAGGGAATTAATTGAGTGCCAGAGAGATAACTGACCAACTTAGTTAACAAAGGAAATTGAGCAACTACCGAGCCAACTTGGTCAAAGAAGAAACTAAGCAACACATAAAACTTTAAACATCTTTTTGGTGACACAAGATTGCCAAGGACCCGAGATGCTCCTATATCAGACACCTAGGGTTATTTGAAATGATTCTTTGAATCATGCAATAGGTACAATTTGAGAAGAATCCAACTCAGATTGTGAAATATACAACTATCTTCAACCGGTCTGTTCTTCCACTTTACCAGATATTCCATATACTATTTTCAGCTTGTACTTCTACCAATTCTTTGTTCCAAAAGTTGCTCAATTTCTTCTATCTGCTTCTTAGGATAATCCATCGGTACTGTCATGTCTTCATTAGGTTCATGGTACTTATATAAATTAATAATGTTGAATATAGGTGATATATCCATGTCATCACGTAACTCAATCTCATAAGCATTACCACTATTAAATTTCTTCAGTATCTTGCAAGGACCAAATTTCTTCATTTTTCAGCTTCTCATATGTTCCAATAGGAAATCTTCCTTTCTTCAAATGAACCATTACTTCATCACCAACATCAAAATTCTTGTGTCTTCTTGATCTATTAGCTCTATCTTTGTATTTATGATTACTTTTCTGCAACTTATGTTTCACATCTTCATGCAATGTCTTCACATATTCAAAAAACTTTACTTCTTCAACACTTCTGTTTTCATCAACAATGTCTCTCAAATCTGATATACCTCTCAGTTGTATCCCATTTACAATATCAAAAGGTGTTTTTCCAGTAATCTTTTTCACTGAATTATTATATGCAAACTCTACTTGTGCCAACATAGAATCCCAATTACTCGGTGTGTCTCCAACTAAACATCTCAAAAGATTGCTCAAACTTCTATTTACAACACTTGTTTGTCCATCAGTCTGTGGGTGAAATGTAGAACTATATTTCAACTCGGTGCCCAACTTTCTCCAAAGAGTCTTCCAAAAGTATCCAACAAATTTACTATCTCGGTCAGAGATGATACTCCTCGATAATCCATGTAATCTAAAAATTTCCTTAAAGAAAATATCTACTATGTGTACTACATCTGATGTCTTCTTAAAAGGTATAAAATGTGCCATCATAGATAATCTATCTACCACAAAAAATATAGAATCATTATCTCTTACTATCTTCGATAAGCCAAGAACAAAATCCATACTAATATCAATTGGTTTCTCATGAACAACAATCGGTGTATACAATCTAGTATTCTGACTTACTCCTTTTGTAACTTGATAAACTCCACAACTTTTCACAAATTTCTAAACATCCTTATACAACTGTGGCCAAAAGTATTTTTCCTTAAGCAAATTCAATGTCTTATCAATGCCAAAATGTCCAGCTAAACCACTACTATATTTCTCCTTTATCAAATTAGTTCTCATTGATCCTTTCGGTATACACAACTGAATAACATACCTTCTTGAATGAAATATTCTTCCCATTTAGTACTTGGTTGATCTTGAATAGGTGCTTTGCACCTTTTCCATGGCTCAGAAAAATCAGGATCAAATTCATAAGAATCTCTCATGTCATCAAATACAAGAACTTCAATTCTCATCTTGGTCATAAAAGATCTTCTACTCAATGCATCAGTAACTCGGTTAGTGACTCCACTCTTATGTTTTATCACAATATCATAAAAATTAATTTATCAACCTTGATCTAATTTTAATATCATAAAAATTAACACTAATATGTAACTAATGGACCATAAGTAATACAAGTAATCTAGAACTAACATGTCATAAGAAATCTAACTAATATCATTAGTAACCTAACTATTGTCTTAAGGGGATCTTTAACTAATAAGTAATCTAATTTCAATATCATAAAAATAACACTAATATGTAACTAATGGACCATAAGTGATATAAGTAATCTAGAACTAACATGTCATAAGTAATCTAACTAATGTCATTAGTAACCTATAAAATGTCTTAAGGGGAGGTCTTAAGGGGATCTTTAACTAATAAGTAATCTAATTTTAATATCATAAATAATAACACTAATATGTAACTGTATACACTTAAAAATAGCTTGATAAGTTAATTAAATATTTATTATTTAATTAATCTTTATTTCCTCTATTATTAAATATATATTTTAATTTATTTAGTACATTCACTTTATCTTATTCTTCTTATCCTAAGTCCTCTAAATTAGTCTGATTAAAGTGATTTAATGAATTATTCAATTACACAATCACTATATGACTAAGTCCTTTAGTCCATCTCATAGACCTAGTCACCTAACACATCACCTTGGCTAAAATTATTAATTTTTTATTAATTATTAGTAAGTCATTATCCTCACAAACACATGTCCTATTTGTAAGGGCTATGTGGCCTCATAAGACTTGGTCTCATGACCACATGTCTTTGTCCAAACTAGGTCAAGGATACATTCCCTATTCATAAGTAGCTTCTCAAGCCACCTCAAGGAGTTAAAGATGACTCATGGGAAACTTGTGCCAAGAGTCCTTATGGAGAAAATGTCCTCCCACCTTCTTCTCAAGGGTCTTTGTGAGACACTTGACACATGTCTTTCTCTTCCACCTTCCATTCCTTTTTGTCAATGTAGGAGGAACATCCTTCCTATTCCTCCTCTCACATTTCAACTACATCCCCTTTTCTCTCAACCCCTTCAACCAAGTCAATTTAAACCCTAGTATTTTCCACCTTTCAATCTCCACCCTAGGATCTTTCCACCTAGATGCGAGTCTTCCAAAAATATATAAAAGGAGCCTTCCTCTTCCTTTGAGAGCCTAATAGCAATAGTGATTTTAAAGCATTCAAGCATTCAAGCATCCAAGAAATCAAGAAATCAAGAACTTTTAAGCCATTTTCATATCATTTCATACATCATAGATACATAATCTAGATTTAGGCTAGTTTTTCATAAATATCATCAAAATCTCCACACTTTGGAAGCATCTTGGGTAAAGGAGCACATTTGGAAATCTGAGAGCTCACCAAATCCAAGAAATCAAAGCTAGGAGGATAATAGAGACAAGCTACATCAGTAAGTGAAGGTAAAGCTTCATCATTTTGATTTCATTTAAATCCTTGTAATCTTCATTATAGTACATTTTAGATTGATTTAATATCTTTTTTAGTTAGTATTTCATTTCTAGGATTAGATATTTAATTTGAATCAGTTAGTATGAATTAATGCTTATTAAATTGATGAAGGCACTTATGTACATACATCAAATATTTATTCCTTGATGGAGGGGAGAATATTCCTTGTGATGCAGGAGCATCCTGGGTGTAAGAGCAATCTTGCATCACCCAAAAAAAAATATTTCTATTTTTGTATTCAATAAGGGCTATCTTGTGCAGAGTTGCTATTTATGGAAACTTGCTATTTTTAGTAAGTTGGTCTTACGATCTTGGAATGTTCTAATTTTACATGTGGAGGTTCATCTCAGTCATATCAGCCTGCCATCAGAGTTTCATGGTTAGATCAGGTCTAGTTTTGAAGATATTGAAGATTTTTGATATTGGCAGCAGGGTACAGAAACTTTGAACTCAGTTTTGAAGGCTTTAGAGGCCCCAGATGAGGTCAAAAAATTGGGTGATGGGTGCTTTGCATGGGTCAAGCCTGTAGAGCACTTCGTGGCATTTCCAAAATGGGGTTATAATAGTCAATCGGGTCAACTGGTGATGACTTATGGTCTCCGAAAGTCGGGCCACCTGAAATGGCAAAAAATAATTTTCCTTCAAAATTTTTGTTCGGGTTTCAAAACTCATTTTGAGCTGACTTTGATGTAATAAATTATAAAATAAAATAATTCTAAGTTTGGTCGGCCCTTAGGGCTAAATTTCTAGAACCTTCTCGGGCAGTGGAAATTGCCTATATAAAGAAGGCCCGTAGTGTTGTCTAGGGCAGTTCTGGGTAGTAGATCTGGGTATTGATTCGAGGCTTTGTCCTATAGAATATTGTAAGGGAATGCCCATGTGGCTTTGCATATTATAATTCTGAAAGTTTGTAATTTCACATTTGTGGAGATAATAAGAAGCCAATTTTCTATTCTTGCATATTATTGTTGTTGTTTCTCTATTTCTGTTATGTGTTAATGGTATTAAGGGGAGCACCCTTCATCAAGTGGTATCAGAGCAGGAGTTCTTGAGTGTGTAAACAGATCACCGATCGTGAGACAGTTTGCACTAGGACCGTGGTTAGGGTTTCAACGCACATTGCGAAAATGCCTCCACGAAGAGAACATGGCGGAAGAGCTGGTGCTATGACACCTGAGGTTAGAGAGCTGCAGAGACAAGTGCGAGCATTGCAAGAAGAGATTCACAGAGGAATGAATCTTAATGTCAGAGATGAAAGCGATGATGAAGCCGAAAAAGAATATCAAGAAGGAGAAGCTGAAGTTGTGAATCAGGAGGAAGAAAGACTTTTTCGGGCGATTTCCAAGATTGGGAAAAGACCTAAGATTGAGGTTCCTATATTTTTTAGAAATCTTAACCCAGAGAAATTGATCAACTGGATCAATGAATGTGAGGAATATTTTGAGTATGAAGATGTTGAGGATCCTGATAGGGTCAAATTTGCGAAGGCTAGACTGAAAGGTCATGCGAAGATCTGGTGGCAAGAAATTCAATTGGAGCGAAATAGAAGAGGGAAAGATAAAATCACAAGATGGGATTGGATGGTGGATAAATTGAAGCGATAGTTCATTCCTGTTGATTATGAGCTTGACCTACTAAAGAAAATGCAAAGTTTGAAGCAAGCAGGAAGATCTGTTCAGGAGTATACAGAGGAGTTTTATCGACTCCTCATCAGAACAGGCCATGCAGAAGTTGATAAGGAGAAAGTTGCCCAATACTTTAATGGGTTAAGGCCAAGCATTTAGGAGGAGTTGAATATGGTTCGAATGAACAGTATTAAGGAGGCATACCAGTTTGCCCTGAAAGTAGAGGAAAAGTTGAACAAGAAGTTTGAGAGCAGACAAAATAGAAGAGGTCATGGTGGAAGATCTGGTGGATGGTCATATGGTGGCTGAAATGAAGATCTAAAAAAGAAGGATGAGGCCAGTAGCAGTCAGAATCAGAGAGGAAACAATTTTGATCATTTCCAAGATCAGAATAATAGAGATCAGAGAGGAAGAGGAAGAGGACAAGGATCTGGAAGAGGAGGCTTTCGTGGAACATGTTTTCACTGTGGAGAAGAAAGTCATAGGGAATTTGAATGTCCTCAGCGCCAAGGTAGAATAGACAGGAGAAATGAAGGCCAGGCCAGAGTTGCACATGTAGATGAAGATGCTAGATCATCAAATTCTGAAGATGCTGAAAGAGGAGAAATGCTAATTAACAGAAGAGTCTTGCTGAGTGGTGAGAATGAACCTGAACAAAAGAGGAGCCTGTTTCGCACTAGATGCAAGTGTGAGGGTAAATGTTGTGATGTGATTATCGATAGTGGAAGCACTGACAATTTAGTGTCAGAAGAGATGGTGAAAAAGTTGAAGCTCAAGAGACAAAAACACCCACATCCATATCGGATTGCTTGGGTGCAGGATGACCACAAGGTCATGGTTAGTGAACAGTGCCTGGTAAAGTTCAAGATCAACGGGTACCAAGATGAGGTACTATGTGATATCATCTCTATGGATGCATGTCATATGTTGTTGGGTATACCGTGGTAGTTTGATAGATGTGTTGTACATGATGGTCGTGTGAATACCTATTCCCTAACAAAGGATGGAGTGTGACATAAGCTAAAGCCATTGAAGGAGACCAAAGAAAAGGTATGTGGTAATGCAAGAATAACATTTGTTGATGGAAGAAAATTTCTAGATGGTACGAGGCATGAGCATGTGTGTTTTTCTTTAATTCCAAAAGCTAGTAAAGAAGTAGAGGATGTACTTGTAGAGGTTGTAGATTTGTTGAATGAGTTTCAAGATATTGTATCTGATAATGTACCTGATGGATTACCACCGGTAAGGAAGATCAGTCATTACATGGATTTGATTCCAGGAGCCAGTTTGCCAAACAAGGCAGCACACAGAATGACACCAGCAGAAAGTGAAGAGTTGAACAGACAAGTACATGAGTTATTGCAGAAGGGGTTGATTCGGGAGAGCCTGAGTCCATGTGCTGTACCAGCAGTATTAGCACCAAAGAAGAATGGAGAGTGGAGGATGTGTACAGATTCTAGAGCAATAAACAAGATCACAATCAAGTATAGGTTTCCATTGCCACGAATGGATGATATTATGGATTGTTTGAGTGGGGCTGTGTATTTCTCAAAGATAGATCTGAAGAGTGGATATCACCAAATTCGGATTAGAGAAGGAGATGAATGGAAGACTACCTTCAAGACAAAGGAAGGACTGTATGAGTGGTTAGTCATGCCTTTTGGGCTAACCAATGCACTGAGCACTTTCATGCGGCTCATGAATGAGGTTCTAAAAGAATTTCTGGAAAAGTTTGTCATTGTTTACTTAGATGATATTTTGATCTTTAGCAAGATATTAGAGGAACATATGATGCATATTTGTATGGTGTTTGAGAAGCTAAGAGATGAGTAATTGTTGATTAATTTAAAGAAGTGCAATTTTGTGAAGAAAGAGTTAGTGTATTTGGGATTTGTAGTTTCAGTAGAAGGTCTAAAAATAGACCCAGACAAGGTACATGCTATCCTTGAATGGCCTACTCTAAGGAGTGCTATCGAGGTAAGATCTTTTCATGGTCTACCTAGCTTTTACAGAAAGTTTATCAGAAATTTTAGCAGTATTTGTGGACCCTTGACTGAAACAATGAGAGGGGATAGAAAATAGTTTAAGTGGACTAATGGGGTAGAAAAGAGTTTTCAATTGTTGAAACAAAAAGTTACAGAACAACTTATTTTAGCACTTCCAGATTTTAATAAGGTGTTTCAAGTAGATTGTGATGCTAGTGGTATTGCAATAGGAGCTGTTATGAGCCAAGAAGGTAAACCTGTTGCTTATTTCAGTGAGAAGTTAAATGATGCCAAGAGGAAGTATTCTGTTTATGATCAAGAATTTTATGCTATAGTTCAGGCATTAAAGAAGTGGAGACATTATCTACTTCCTAAAGAGTTTGTTTTGTATACTGATCATCAAGCTTTGCAATATTTGAATAGTCAAGGAAAGTTGAATCAAAGGCATTTGAAATGGGTTGAGTTTTTGCAGAGTTATACATTTGTTTTGAAACACAGGAGTGTAAAGTCTAATAGGGTTGCGGATGCTCTTAGAAGAAGGAAACTATTGCTGACAGAGATGTAGATTGAAGTGGTTGGGTTCAAGGAACTCAAGAATTTGTATCCAGAAGATCTTGATTTTGGTGAAGCTTGGAAAGCTTGTACAGAACCTGTTACTCTAGACAGGCGAAATGGCTGGATTTTATCATCCAAGATGATATGCTATTTAGAGGGAGTCAGTTGTGCATTCCACGAAGTTCTATGAGGGATAATCTCATCAAAGAGAAGCATAGTGGAGGATTGGCTGGATATTTTGGTCGTGATAAAACCCTTGCTTTGGTTGGTGAGAATTATTATTGGCCACAATTGCAGCAAGATGTGAAGAAGTTTGTATAGAGTTGCAGAGTATGTCAGATGGAAAAAGGAGTGAAGTAAAATATAGGGTTGTATCAGCCATTACCTGTACCAGAGAAGCCTTGGGAGGATATCAGTATGGACTTTGTTCTTGGTTTACCGAGGACACAGCGGGGACATGATTCAATTTTTGTAGTAGTTGACAGATTTTTGAAGATGGCACATTTCATTCCCTGCAAAAAGACTAATGATGCTGTTCATGTAGCAGAATTGTTTTTCAGAGAAGTAGTGAGACTGCATGGTTTGCCAAAGACCATAGTTTTAGATAGAGACACTAAGTTTGTTGGATATTTTTGGGGTACATTGTGGAAGAAGTTGAAGACAGATTTGAAGTTTAGTTCATCACATCATCCACAGACTGATGGACAGACAGAGGTGGTGAATAGAAGTTTGGGAAATCTGCTGAGATGTTTGGTTGGAGATAAGCCAACAAGATGGGATTTGATTTTACCACAGGCAGAATTTGCATACAATAATTCTGTCAACAGGAGCATTGGTAAATCACCATTCCAGATTGTATATGGAAGTAGTCCAAGAAATGCATCTGAGTTGAGAAAGATAGATAAAGGAGAAATAAGTAGTGCTGAAGCTGAGGATTTTGCAGAACACTTGAAGAACATCCATGAGGAGGTGAGGAAGCATATTACGCAGATGAATGCACAGTATAAGGCTAAGGCAGATGAGAAAAGGAGGCATAAGGAATTTCAGGTTGGAGATGAAGTCATGGTTCATTTGCGAAAGGAGCGATTTTCGGTTGGTACATATAACAAGTTGAAAATGAAGAAGTTTGGACCATGTAAGATACTAAAGAAGCATGATTCAGGAAATGCATATGAGGTAGACTTGCCTAGTGAGCTGAATATTTCACCAGTGTTTAACATTTCAAATTTGACAGAGTATCATGAAGGAGGTGTTGAAGATGAGGTTGCAACAACACAGTGGAGTATTCCAGCAACCAGTTCAGATATCAAGGAGATTTAAGACATACTGGACAGTTGTGTTGACAGAAGCACAAGGAACAAGACATATGAAGAGTATTTGGTCAAATGGAAAGGATGACCTGTTGAAGATTCATCATGGCTAACAAAGGAGGAGGTTAACCATCTTGGTTTTCCTCTGCACACCTGAGTCATGACAGGGTCACTTCTCAAATTACCCTAGGTGTCTGATGCAGGAGCATCCTGGGTGTAAGAGCAATCTTGCATCACCCAAAAAAAAATATTTCTATTTTTGTATTCAATAAGGGCTATCTTGTGCAGAGCTGCTATTTATGGAAACTTGCTATTTTTAGTAAGTTGGTCTTACGATCTTAGAATGTTCTGATTTTACATGTGGAGGTTCATCTCAGTCATATCAGCCTGCCAGCAGAGTTTCATGGCTAGATCAGGTCTAGTTTTGAAGATATTGAAGATTTTCGGTATTGGCAATAGGGTACAGAAACTTTGAACTTAATTTTGAAGGCTTTAGAGGCCTCAGATGAGGTTAAAAAATTGGGTGACAGGCGTGTTGCGCGGGTCAAGCCTGTAGAGCACTTCGTGGCATTTCCAAAATGGGGTTATAATAGTCAATCGGGTCAACTGGTGATGACTTATGGTCTCCGAAAGTCAGGCCACCTGAAATGGTAGAAAATAATTTTCTTTCAAAATTTCTGTTCGGGTTTCAAAACTCATTTTGAGCCGACTTTGATGTAATAAATTGTAAAATAAAATAATTCTAAGTTTGGTCGGCCCTTAGGGCTAAATTTCTGGAACCTTCTTGGGTGGTGGAAATTGCCTATATAAAGAAGGCCCGTAGTGTTGTCTAGGGCAGTTCTGGGTAGTAGATCTGGGTATTGATTCAAGGCTTTGTCCTATAGAATATTGTAAGGGAATGCCCATGTGGCTTTGCATATTGTAATTCTAAAAGTTTGTAATTCCACATTTGTGGAGATAATAAGAAGCCAATTTTCTGTTCTTGCATATTATTGTTGTTGTTTCTCTATTTCTGTTATGTGTTTGTGGTATTAAGGGGAGCACCCTTCATCACCTTGTCTATTATGCAAGAGAAACTCAGGCCATCTCAGTTTAATTATACTTAGATGCTTGTCAAGCTTGCTATATTAAACTCCATGTAAGAAGTGCTCATGTCATCCTGGTTTAATTATACCATGATTCTTGCATTTTCTTACAACATAACGAGCTCAATGACGCTAAAAAAATTTCAGTTACAGTAATCTAAGATGTTTCATGAAGTTGTGGAGATACTCATATTTCATTTTGTATATCATTAAGATCCTCTTGCATATAGTGCTCCTTTTAGAAGGTTTTGTAGGACTTCTTTCTTATTAGCTTATCTAGTTTCTTTGACCATTCTTCTTGTGTCAAACATATTGTTATTTAAATGAGGACATTTGGCATAACAAAAAAATCATGTTGCATTACTCATTTTGTATAAACAAAATCTGTCATTTGTCAAATCATCGTAATTAATTATGCATTGTTCATTAAATATATTTCATTGTTGTCATCATCTTATCTTATCTTGTTTTAATAATCATTTGTGATTTTGTACATATCCATTTTATATTAAATACATTTTTAGGTCATTTAATGGTACCTTATTATTATTATAATCTTATCTTATTTTGTTATCATGTCATTTGTCATCAAAATACATTTTCAGATCATTTTAGTTGCATATTATCATTGTCATCTTATGTTTTATTAAGAATTTAGAACTTGTCACATTCTTGTATATATCCATTATGCATTTCATATGTTTCATTATCCACAAGTACATGTTTATTTTACATCCATTCATTATTCTATTAATTCCAATATAATCATTATGTCTATAATATTATATTCATTACCATTAAAAAATCATTCACTCACATATTTTTACATAATATTGCATTAGGCCAATAAAATTGCATGATCATCATTTATAAATTCATTCATCTACATAGCATCAATTAAACCATCACATAACATAATCATTATTCTAAGTATAATCATAGAAAGATAATCATCACATGATAGATCATAAGTAACATGCATATCAAAATAACTCATCACATCCTGCATATGTCAGTACCCACATGTATACAATGCATCATAGAGAATCCATCATAATAGAAATGCATCATAAAGAGAGAGTCCATAATAGTAAATCTATCATACAGAGTCCATAAAAATAATAAACTATCCAAATGTCCAATGATATATCATAAATAATAATGTTTCCATCAAGTCTATAAATACATCAAGATACAATGATACAAATACAAAAGTGTATACAAAAAGTCTATGATCCATTGCCTCCTGAATTAGTCTGCCTATATCTCCATGCTGCGATGGAAGGCCCTGCTACATCTAGGTCACCTGAACCTGTGGATGGTCTCAGAGGATGTGAGGTTGTACCCCCACTGGAACCTAATCCATGTATATGAATTGATGTCCATACTCCATAGGAGGTCTCTCAAAAACTCCCTGTCCACTGATCTCTGGGGACAACCTATTGTAATACCCCAAAAATGGGCTATAGGTTCATTAACCTCCTACATCTTCAAATCAAATGAAATTGATACAAAAGTCCTAACCTAAGGCACATCTGCAAATCATCGAATCCTAATTGATTATCTTAAATCTGCATCAGGGAATATTCCTTAAATATTCCTATTTATCCTAATTATCTTTAATTTAATAATTATTTGGCGATAAATCCTATTTATCCTAAAGTTTGATTAATTGAATATTCTCAATATTTAATTGATTAGATTTAATACTGCCACTTAATTATTTAATTAAATTAAATTGTATTTATTCCTAAATTGTATTATTTAATTTTGACAATAAATCTAAAATCTTATTACTAATTGATTAAATTCTTATTTAATTAATTCATGTCAATTGTCAATATATAATAATATAGTTTTTGAATAAAATTTTGATTTAATAATTGATTAACCCATAAATAAATTATTTTAATTTTAAAATCAGTTAAGTTGAGAATAAATCACTTTATTTTTAAATTAATTTATAATTAAATCATGCATAATCAGAAAAGCAGGGAACTAGAAATTAACAATCAATTTCAAAATTAAAACTCAACATCTGATGATGAGTTGAAATTTTATCTAAAACTCTATTTTGAGTAAAACTCTGCTTTTGCATGATTTTTGTGAGTTAATTATCTCTAATTTCCTGATAACTCAAAAATCAACCTGAGTTTATCAAGAGTGATTTATGGCTTTTCTCTTGCATCCTCAAAGCCCTGGATTTCTATAAAAATAAGGCTTAGCTCTTCATTCTCATCAACACTTGAATTTTCACAATCACTCTAGTGAATTGGCGATTGAAGGATTAAGCACTTGCGGCAGGCGATTTGTGAGATCTTCTATAGTTGATCATAATCTTTCATAGTTTTTGCATAGTTTCATATCATAGATTTCATATTCATCCATAGCATTCTTAGATTAAATCTGCATCCAATTTCATTCATTTATCTTAGATTCATACAGTTTTTCATTCTTATTGCACATAAAATCCAAAAATATAGTTGAATTTGCATTCATATTCTTTCATATTTTGCATTCAAATCCTTCGTTTAGGTGTTGCATTGTCATTGATCTCGGCCTAGTCTGAGAATATCATACTCACATCTACTAGAAGGTAGTAAATCACCTGGTTAGCATAGTTTCAATTTCATTGCATGATTTTAGTTTTTGCTAACCTCTAATATTTTACTGAGGTGTTGTGTCTACAACTAGGTACAAAATTCACACACATCATTTTGGCACCCACCGTGGGGCCTTGAAATGGGTTTCCATTCAATTTCTATCAATTTCTATTAATTTCATGTCATTTTCTAGTTCAAACTGTGATCTTTTATTTTATGTCCGTACATTTTTCACATGACTTTTGTCAAAAAGTCATATCAGGAGATGCCCACTATCATACAATAGGTGATCTTATCAAGGCTCATATCAGAAGCTACACATTGTTGTTTGGAAGCTCGATTATCATTTCAAAGTGCACCCACTATCGTACGAGTTTCCAGACTGTCGTCTGGGAGGTAACCCACTGTTGTACGAGTTTTGACACTAGAATTCAATTGTCATTTTAGAAATTTTGGTAGTTTTCCAAATTTATTTTTTAGATTTGGACTAACAACTAACCCTAACAATTGAAATCTTTTGTTTGTGATTGAAATTTGTTGAATATGATTGGAAAAAGTGCAACTAAATTGCTAGAATAGGTAAAAATCTACTAAGCATGTTGCAAAGAATTTAGGTTTTCTCCTCAAGCTGATAACATTTTGATTTGGATTAAAAAAAAATCTTGCATGTCAAGCTTGTGTGACTTTTCTTGCTTTCATATCACAGACTTCATTTTGGGCTATAAAATGAACATAGATTTTCTTTCTGCATATCTATTACACATCATGAATAGGCCCTATGAATGCTATTTGCAGATGATCTTGAGAGATTGAGCTTCTTTCACTTGTTTACTCATGCGAAGCTCCTCTTGACGAAGGATCCCCTTGTAGGTAGGGAAGGTACTAAGAGCATCTCACGTTCTAGTAGATTTGTGTGTCTTCAACTTTTGATTAATACATTCTCTCTTCGGAGAGGTTGATAGATCATAAGAAGTTGATATCACAGATCTTTGTGAGGTGATCTTGGTCTTAGCGTGTCAGATTAATCTATCTACTTTGTTTTGGTTAAAAGTGAAAAGGCTAGAGGACTATGCTCTACTCCCTTTTTGGGTAGTATCAGAAACTTAGATCTTTGAATCTGGAACAGTCTCCATGTGGTATTATTTGTGAGTCACCTTTAGAGAGGGTTAACCTTAGTGGACATTACCTTGATTGGGTCAACCACGTGGACAAAACCTCAAGCGGTAATAGCCATTTTCACTATGGTAGCAACATCCGCTATATAAATGTCCTTGTAGAGGAAATCTTCATAGGTGTGGTCTCTTGTTGGGCTGTCAGATCTCCCTAGCATCTCCTGATTGATTAAATTCTCAGACTGTGTCAAAACCCCAGTGCACCTGGATTGGAGTTCACCCTCTTGAGATAAAAAAAGTTGCAAAGTCACACCATTACTACAAACCCTAGCGAGGCCAAATTTTCATTTTTCTAGGAATATGTGTGTTATTAAAAAAACTTTTTGGAACATACACAATTAGCACTCCTAGGGATTAGCACAATCAGTCACTTGATTGTTCATGTGCAAGGTTTCTTTTCCCCTTGTTCATTGTTTTTAGATGTGCTTGGAATCACTTGATTTCTATTTTGCATGCTTGTTTATCTATTTGGTTGCAAAAAATGAACGATCCCAAAATAATTTTCAGACCTGGATAGAAAAATTTGTGAACAATCTGAAACTGAAAGCCAAAAATTTTCAAAATCTAAAGTAAAATTCCTTTCTGGAGTCAAAAGTCATCCCACAAGGTCAAAAAGTTGTACGAGTTTTGGGAAATTGTCATTTCAGAACCCCCGTATTGTCGTATGACAGCTGGTATAGTGTCGTACAAGTTTTGCCACCAGTCAAAAGAAAAAAGTCAAAATCCTATTATCAACTATTGTGCGAGATTTTTAATTATTGTACGAGTTTTGTCAATTGTCATTTCAGAGCATACCCACTGTCGTACAATCCCATAGAAAGTCATTTGAGAAATTTGGAAAAATTGTCAGAAAGTCATCAAAATTGTTAGAGAGTTTTTACAGCCTATTTCCAGAATCTCTCGAACAAATCATTGTCAGGAACATAGTAGAAAATAGAATAAATTCATTCATCAAGTGAGCCTTTGAGTATGATTTTGTCTTTTGATTTATCGATTTGAGTCTTTTTCATCTTATGTCAAAACCTTGTCAAAATTATCTTCAAGTTCAATCTTCTTGCTAAAACAACTAAGTGTTGTGAGCTCATGCCCACCATCTCTTGGGTGTCTACCCACACTATTGTGGCATAGTATCCTTCACTTACATCTAATCTAATCTTTAATCACTTCAAGCTTGACAAGGTTGTGTCATTCGATCTTCTTGAATCAAGTCATTCTTCAGTTGTCTTCATCTTGCTTTCTTGCTTCACCCAAGGTTAATGGTGGAAACTAGAGCTTCCTCACACAAGAAATCCAGAGAAGCACTTAAAACCACAACTTTGTCTGCTCACATAGGTCCAACTCTTGAGCAACTCTATAATTCTGGTCTTTACAAAGATGCCGGTCTTGGCAAATTTTTATTGAAAATTGGTTATATACCTCCTCCATCTACTCATAGAGGTCATCAAAAAACTCCACTTCAATCTAATCCAAGGAGCCCTAAAACTCCTAGCATGTCTCACAAAGGTTCACATCATGAGTCCCAAGGACATCACTCTCAACATGGTATGGATCAAGAACCCACGCCTTCTGAAACTGCTTGATATCAAAATGATGATGACTTTAAGAAAATGATGAGGCATTTCTTGAAGGAAGATAAAGAAACATACTTCTTACAGTTAGCTTGGCAAGGAGCTAAACTTCCTCCTAACTTTAATGTTGAAGATATCATTACGCATGAGGAAGAAACTCCGCTCATGGCTATGGTGAAACAAATGCATTGTAACGCCCCGCCAGGGAACCCAAGAGAAGTTAACCTATAACTTGCTACTAAGTTTGGTGAACATTTTTTTTTTATAAAGTTAACATACAAGATACACAACAGTGCGGAAGCAATTACCATTTACTCACATGAACAACATTCAACATAGATTACAAAACTTGAGGGTCCCATGACGTAGAATTACTTAAGAACAAATAAAACAACTAAAGAAGATAACAAAAGATTCCATAACATAAATGATACAATTACAGCTTACATCAATATTACAAATTTCATGGACAACCATGATTACTAATACACTGACATCCACTACACATGCCGTAGGGTATGTAATAATAAAACTAACATAAAAGTACAATGTCCATATTAGGTATCACATGCGATACTCTAATATAGGACTACAATAAAGAAGCTATGATAAGAAACCAACAATGAAGAACAATGAAGAACCAAGAAGGCATCCAACTGCAGAGTATCCACAGTACCGGCACCAGGATGTCGAATCTCAAATGGTAAAGAGTCACTACCACCCGACCTCGTGAACCTAAACGGTCCACTCCCACCGTGCTGAGGAGATAACCACAAACCCCAATCGGATGACCAAAACCAAACAAGAATAAAACCACTGAGCAAGGAATCTTGGAAGCTCTCTACTCAAGGTACACAATAATACAGTGAAAGGAGAAACACACTAATATAGAGGCATAAATAGAAAACTTAGGAGATGACTTAAGCTACATGCTATGGGAGTGTCATCACATGTCTAACTACTTGAGTTACCCTGGACTGGTCACTCTAGACCCCGGACCCTCAAGCATTGAGTTACCCTGGAACTGACCACTCTGGGCCCCAGACCCTTAATACAATCCATGTGGGATTAGAATACCCTCTCTCAGATATGAGGAATTCTAATCAAAACCATACTCTATATTATCTTTTTAAATGATCTATAAAGTTTTAATTACTAAGTTGTCACTTGATTACATAACCTACAATAGGTTACCCAGGTGCTGACCACTTTGGGCCCCGGCCCCTATTGCAAGCCACTCCCCTAAGATGCACTTAATCAATCTCCCCTAGGCTCATAATCACATAAGTACCCAACAGGCACATAACTAGGTACTCCTAGATGCAGTTCCACACACAGAAACTGAAATGATTACACAGATACCAAAAATAGATATTAACCAATAAGAGCCCACAAGATTGAATCATAAATGATAATCAGAATAAACATACACATAAACATGATACTAAAATAAGTTCAAATTACAAACATTCCCAGCCTCTGTATCCCCTAGGCCACTCTAATGCCCAATTCATGATAAGTACAAGAATACAGTTCAGGCACGAAGAAGACACAATTAAAAGAACTAAATAGGAATTACAAGCACTGAAACTTCATAATGAACATGATCCAAACAGGACATAGATTGCATAATAATGATAAAAGGATCACGACATAACAAGCATATTTAATGTCACTAATAAACAGAATATTTCCTAATAACGTTGTAGGAATTCAGTAGAATATTTGCCCAATTTTAGTATAAACATGTAAAAATGCCCTATAACATGGTTTAAGAAAATTGACTCAAAATTATAATCATAGTTTAGTTTTAACCAAATTCGGTGAATGAATTTATCCTATCGAACAATATTGTCAAGCACCCATTCTAAATTTAAGTAAATCATTAGAATTGAAAATAAAATATCACTAAAATATTTATTCATAAATTAATTATCTTAAAACCAATTTTCAACAAATACTAATTTAAACGAACTATATTTAATTAAATCAAATGACATATAATACAAAATAACAACATTGCATATTAAATAACTTAACAATTTATTAATAAACAAAATTTATAATAAAATATAATTAACAAACATAAAAATAAAATAATACTTAATAATCAAGTTTTAATTGTCATAGCAAAATTTACTAATACTAAAAAAAAAATTTACATAAAATAAAAATTAAAAATTAAAATCTTGGGGGGGGTACCCTGTGGGCCCCGCGCCCCCTAACCCTGCTGCACGCGCTAAGCAGCCCCACCGCACGGTACCTTACTGGTACCGTCGATAGGCTCTTTGTCGACGGTACCAGTAGGTACCACCGGCCAGAGGGTCCTCTACGCCGTGTGGGGGGGTGGTCAAATCTCGTGGCCCCCACCAAGATGTTTAATAAAAAAATTAAAAAAAAAAAAAAAAACCAATGCAAATTCAAAATTTTCAAAATAATTTTTTTTTTAAACAAATTACATTGCAATACAATTTATAATTAGATATATATTTTAATAATTATTTAACTTATTTAGTAATTTTATAATATAAACCAGTACAACTAGGTTAATATTTTTTTTATAGCAATTCAGTATATAAACAGAATTTATACAAATAGGTATTTTTCTTTTACAAACCTAACTAAATCATAGAATCTGAAATCTATTCCTTTCTTATACATATTTAAAATATCTTTACACAATAAATACATTGAAATCATGTAAATCTTGCATATTTATTTTTTTACAGTCAAGAATTGAGTATTTGTACCAAGATTGGTTTTTTTTTTAACCAATATGATCTATTTCTTCATGGGGATTAATTTTTCTACAAGCTTTATAGTTAAACTATATAACAAGATTAGTTTATCGATTTATAGGCAAACCATGAACAATTAATCAACAAAATTTGGCCAGCATAACAGTACGATGCCAAGTAATAATAAAATACACAAATTAACTACATAAGGGTTTCAGGATAACCAGATCCAACCAAAACAAAGATCTATCAAAAATTGAAAACATAAAGAGATATAAAACACAGAAAGATAAACAGATGAGAATATAGATCTGATAAACAATTCCAAAACCTACCTCAGATCCAATGCCAGTAACGGATTAATAATTGAAACCCTTGTAGAAACTTGAGAAAAGATTTCCCTTCAAAACAAACACAACCTGCAGATCTGACAACTAATTTGCAACCAGGTGCCCAATCCAAATGCACAGAGAAACTCAAATCATCAACCAGCCATAACAATCCACAAATCTCCAAATTGCCAAACACATAAGTCTTCTCCAAAAATCTTCTCCAAAACCCGTCTCCCCAAAAATGAAAGCAAAATTCCCCTAATAGGAATTCAATTCCAACATCCAAGCAATCACAGAAGACAACTCAACAGATAACTCTGAGTTCAACTCAAATCAGAAAAGTAACTCATGAGACAACTCCTAATTCAACTCAAACTCCAAAATTGAAAGAAATTACAATTAATTAATTTAAAATATCATTTATATGCACAACTCAAATTAACTCTCTAAAACTAGTTGTTAACTTTTTGAGAACAATTCCCTTTTCTAATTTGCACATGTTTTAATTTAAATTCAATTATTAAATAAATTAAATAATCAATGCATCACAAATTCATGCAATTAATTATTTAATTACTTAATAATATAAACAAGCATAATTCTAAATATATTCTATTTGAGCACATGTTAATAATTAAAACCTAGATTAAATAAATTAAATATTTAATACATCCTAAAGCATGCATTAAAATATTCAATTATTTAATTATACATTCAAACATAATTAAATCCAACTTCAATTAAATAATCAATTAATTCTAATTAATCAAATAATTGACTTTGGACAATATTCTAAATTAAACATAGGAAAATAATTAAATCATTAATTTCAACTATAATCCTATCATTAATAATCATATAAAATCACTTGAATAATTCACAAATCAACTGAATCAAACGCAATAAAATCAAGCAAACTGAAACCACATGCACAGACTCAAGAACGGAATCCACAAATTCTTGCCAACCAGGTGAATTCGGGTAAGGTAGTCAAACAGAAACTTGTCCAATTATAAGACAATTAGGCTAGGGCTAGGGTTTGGGTCTGTGAATTATCTCCCCTCTTTACCATTGAGACGAATGTTTGTGGGAATGCTGACTCCTGCCAATTCAGGGAAGACGATGCCCTATACCTGTGAACCTGTCATCAGAAGACAAAGCATGTACATACAATATATAACAGACAATGATAGGGTACGGTCGGACGTGTGGATCTTGACTATGCGAGTAACTACACCTCCGTCCTCTACCACAAAAGCACATCAAACAGATACAGACACATAATCACCATACACATGCAAGTATGGGGTAAGTACATCGTATTCAATATAAAACATGTAATCTAACATCATGAAGCATCATCATCTAATCTATGCATACACTTGATAAACATATAATAATAATCCACATCATCATGAATGAAACAATAATCGACCACATGGAAAGTGACCTAAAAGAATTCGGTCAAACATCTGAAACATAAAGCAAACTAAAAAGCATCCTACGGGTGGGTATTACATTCACCCCCCCTAGGATTAGGCTTACTCCTGGAAGCCTAAAACAAGTAGGGATAGGAGTCCCACAAAAATCTCTGCACTGAAAAGAAATCTAAACTATGAATCACTGAGGATCATTCCCTATCGCAAAGGCCCTATGAGATCCACTAGCATTCCCAACTGTAGGCTCAGAAGCTACAGGCCTCTGTCCTGAAAACTATGTCGATCGGTTAGGACAATTGACCACAATGTGGCCATGTTGTCCGCAAGAATAACAACCGTCTCTACCTCCAAAACTCTGGGGTTGCTGATCCTCCCTATTGCACAAACTACGCTGCCAGTTGCGATAGTTCCCTGACTGAGAACCACCACTGCTACCATGAAAGAATTTCTTATCCTGCTGATCTTGATTACCTTTTGAAAAGGTTGAAGGATTTTGAAAATTTCCATTCTTCTGAGATTGATTCCTCTTGGAACCACTAGATTGAATACCTCCCTGAGCACTTAAACCTGCTGCCAGATTTGCCTCTGTAATAGTAGCCTTAATAACTGCATCTCTGAGGGTCTTAGGCTCAAAAAGTAAGACATTCCCAATAATGCGTGCATTCAACCCCCTAACAAAGTGTTGCACTAGCAAGGCTGTGTCCTGACCAAATCCAGCATATTGTTTGAGCTCAAAGAACTTGCGCTCATACTCGCTCACTGACATAGTAAGCTGTCTCAAATTATGAAACTCATCTGCCCTCTGCTTCCTCCACTGATCATATAGAAAATGTTCTCAGAAGTGCTCTAAGAACAACTCCCATGTAACTATGTCCATCCGAAGACCTAGCTTCTCCTCCTCTATCCTCCACCATATAGCTGCAAAATCTGTGAGTAAAAAAATAAATATGCAAGATTTACATGATTTCAATGTATTTATTGTGTAAAGATATTTTAAATATGTATAAGAAAGGAATAGATTTCAGATTCTATGATTTAGTTGGGTTTGTAAAAGAAAAATACCTATTTGTATAAATTCTGTTTATATACTGAATTGCTATAAAAAAAATATTAACCTGGTTGTATTGGTTTATATTATAAAATTACTAAATAAGTTAAATAATTATTAAAATATATATCTAATTATAAATTGTATTGCAATGTAATTTGTTTAAAAAAAAAATTTATTCTGAAAATTTTGAATTTGCATTGGTTTTTTTTTATTTTTAAAGTTTTTTTATTAAACATCGTGGTGGGGGCCACGAGATTTGACCCCCCCCCCCCACATGGCGCAGAGGACCCTCTAGCCAGCGGTACCTACTGGTACCATCGATAGAGAGCCTGTCGGTGGTACCAGTAAGGTACCGTGCGGTGGGGTTGCTTAGCGTGTGCAGCAGGGTTAGGGGGCACGAGGCCCGCAGGGTACCCCCCCAAGATTTTAATTTTTAATTTTTATTTTATGTAAATTTTTTTTTTAGTATTAGTAAATTTTGCTATGACAATTAAAACTTGATTATTAAGTATTATTTTATTTTTATGTTTGTTAATTATATTTTATTATAAATTTTGTTTATTAATAAATTGTTAAGTTATTTAATATGCAATGTTGTTATTTTGTATTATATGTCATTTGATTTAATTAAATATAGTTCGTTTAAATTAGTATTTGTTGAAAATTGGTTTTAAGATAATTAATTTATGAATAAATATTTTAGTGATATTTTATTTTCAATTCTAATGATTTACTTAAATTTAGAATGGGTGCTTGACAATATTGTTCGATAGGATAAATTCATTCACCGAATTTGGTTAAAACTAAACTATGATTATAATTTTGAGTCAATTTTCTTAAACCATGTTATAGGGCATTTTTACATGTTTATACTAAAATTGGGCAAATATTCTACTGAATTCCTACAACGTTATTAGGAAATATTCTGTTTATTAGTGACATTAAATATGCTTGTTATGTCGTGATCCTTTTATCATTATTATGCAATCTATGTCCTGTTTGGATCATGTTCATTATGAAGTTTCAGTGCTTGTAATTCCTATTCAATTCTTTTAATTGTGTCTTCTTCGTGCCTGAACTGTATTCTTGTACTTATCATGAATTGGGCATTAGAGTGGCCTAGGGGATACAGAGGCTGGGAATGTTTGTAATTTGTACTTATTTTAGTATCATGTTTATGTGTATGTTTATTCTGATTATCATTTATGATTCAATCTTGTGGGCTCTTATTGGTTAATATCTATTTTTGGTATCTGTGTAATCATTTCAGTTTCTGTGTGTGGAACTGCATCTAGGAGTACCTAGTTATGTGCCTGTTGGGTACTTATGTGATTATGAGCCTAGGGGAGATTGATTAAGTGCATCTTAGGGGAGTGGCTTGCAATAGGGGCCGGGGCCCAAAGTGGTCAGCACCTGGGTAACCTATTGTAGGTTATGTAATCAAGTGACAACTTAGTAATTAAAACTTTATAGATCATTTAAAAAGATAATATAGAGTATGGTTTTGATTAGAATTCCTCATATCTGAGAGAGAGTATTCTAATCCCACATGGATTGTATTGAGGGTCCGGGGCCCAGAGTGGTCAGTTCCAGGGTAACTCAATGCTTGAGGGTCTGGGGTCCAGAGTGACCAGTCCAAGGTAACTCAAGTAGTTAGACATGTGATGACACTCCCATAGCATGTAGCTTAAGTCATCTCCTAAGTTTTCTATTTATGCCTCTATATTAGTGTGTTTCTCCTTTCACTGTATTATTGTGTACCTTGAGTAGAGAGCTTCCAAGATTCCTTGCTCAGTGGTTTTATTCTTGTTTGGTTTTGGTCATCCGATTGGGGTTTGTGGTTATCTCCTCAGCACGGTGGGAGTGGACCGTTTAGGTTCACGAGGTCGGGTGGTAGTGACTTTACCATTTGAGATTCGACGTCCTGGTGCCGGTGCTGTGGATACTTTGCATTTGGATGCCTTCTTGGTTCTTCATTGTTCTTCATTGTTGGTTTCTTATCATAGCTTCTTTATTATAGTCCTATATTAGAGTATCACATGTGATACCTAATATGGACATTGTACTTTTATGTTAGTTTTATTATTACATACCCTGTGGCATGTGCAGTGGATGTCAGTGTATTAGTAATCATGGTTGTCCATGAAATTTGTAATATTGATGTAAGCTGTAATTGTATCATTTATGTTATGGAATCTTTTGTTATCTTCTTTAGTTGTTTTATTTGTTCTTAATTAATTCTACGTCATGGGACCCTCAAGTTTTGTAATCTATGTTGAATGTTGTTCATGTGAGTAAATGGTAATTGCTTTTGCACTGTTGTGTATCTTGTATGTTAACTTTTTAAAAAAAAAATGTTCACCAAACTTAGTAGCAAGTTATAGGTTAACTTCTCTTGGGTTCCCTGGCGGGGCGTTACATGCATGCCATGCAAGTCAAACTTAACAAACTTGAAAAAGAAAAGGAACCTAAGGAGTTCTCCATGGAACCTCTATGCCCTTTTGCATTTGACAAAGACTTGTACATTCCACCATTCCCTAAAAGAGTGGAGATGCCTAAATATGATAAGTATGATGGAAACTCTGATCCTTAAGATCATGTCAGAGAATTTTGTACTCAATCTATGGAGTTCATGCATGAACCAACTTACTTAATGTGTCTTTTCCCCTGATCTCTGGGAGGATCAGCTATTCATTGGTTTTCTAAAATGCCTCTTACTATCAAAATTTTTGAGGAGTTAATCAAACTATTCTATCAACAATAATCCTACAATATTCAACATCCAGTCACCATGATCGACATCTGCAATCTGAAACAATATCCAGGTGAACCCTTCCTAACATTTCTCAAGAGATGGAGAAAGAAATTATCTCTATATGCTAGACCCATTCCAAAAATTGAGAAGCTGGAAATCTTCATCAATAATCTTTTTCCAGAAATCAACTACCCTTTACAAATGCAAAATCATACATCTTTTGATAAGATGGTAGATAGTGTGATCAAAATTGAGAAAGTACATGTGAAAAAAGGAGACATCACACTTCAAAAGGAAAAGTATGAATCTGGATCTAGTTCTAAAGACAAGAACAAAAAATGGAATAAGAATAAAGTCATTGTCACAGATGGCATTGTTGATAATATCCATGCCCCATCCAAGGCACCTACTTTCAATCTCACTGTTGGTACCCAAGCCATCAAAGCTTCCAAAGATAAAACAACAGAGTCCAACAAAAAGTCATCTGATTACAAACCTTGGGCTATAGATCCTAATCACAAATTCACTCCTCTTGGAGAATCCTTGGAATCTACCATGAAAACTCTATTGGCCAACAAGATCATCTACCTACCTAAGATAAAAGTCTTTGATCTTGAACCTAAACTAAAATGGTGGAGAGAGAATGATTTCTATGAATTCCATCACAATAAAGGTCATAAGACTAATAACTACGTTCGCTTGAAGCACATCATACAAGACAAAATTGATAATGGAGAAATCATGATTAACAATCATAAGAGCAATAATGATCATACAACATTCACATAACCATTTCCTAAACAAAATAAAGAAGATTATTCCTCTCAGCCTAATATGGGTGATAAAGTCAATTATGCTTATTCTGGAAACAATGCTGTTAGATCAATATGGTTGAACCATGTCTATCTGAGCATTGCAATGTCATCAAAATTGTAAGAAGAGATAGAGGAAATCAATCAACTAATGCAGTTACTCGATCACAAGCTCAGACACACCTACAAGGACAAATACCAGATTCATCTAGTGTCCCTAAGGTGCCTTTCAATCTTTCATTTGCTTCTAAACAAAAGGCTACATCTAAACCTTAAAATCCTAAAGACACTAGACCTACATCATACAGTATTGTCCAACAACTCCAACATACAAATGCAAAAATCTCCATGTTTGAGTTGCTTCGAATATCTCCAGCTCATAGAGCCATTTTAGACAAAGCTTTTCTCAGATCCAATGTTCCTGATAATCTTGATTTAGACAAATTCTAGACTATGGTTGGTCATCTTACGTCTCCACAATATATTTCATTTTTAGAGGAAGATGATAACTCCTTGAGTCATCCACATAACCAGCCCTTGCATATTGAAGTCTTGATCCAAAATCATCATGTCAAACGTGTGTTGATAGATGGGGGTGCTGGTCTAAATATTTATTCTTTTAGCTTGATCACACAATTGGTATTTTCAAAAATGGCTATTGATCCTAGAAAGAAAATAACTATCAATGCATATGATGAAGAAGAAAGATCCTCCAAGGGAACAATTGTCTTACCTATCAAAGTAGTTCCTGTCATCAGAGATACTATATGTCAAGTTCTTGATCTACCTTTGGCTTACAACATTCTTCTAGGGAGACCCTAGATACATGAGATGAAAGATATTCCTTCTACATACCATCAACGTTTGAAATTTCCTTATGAAGGAGTAGAGGTGATGATTCCAGCTAATCTACATACACCTTATAATACCTTGAAAGAAAGTGCTGATAAACTTGTTCTTAATAATAGAGAATCTTCCACTAAGTAGCTAGACATTGCTTCAACATCTCAGATGGAAGACATTGCTAAAAAGGTTAAGATAAAAGAAAATGGTATGGGAGAATATACTATAGAGCCAATCTTATCTTTGACATCTCTCCCTATCTCGCTTAAGTCCTATGGACAAACTCTGAAACAATCCAAACTAGAGTCTAAAGAACCTCTTGAGTCGTATCAAGGAAATTTTGTGGCAGAACAAGTATCTAAACAAGAATTTGAAGAGGATGAAGTTGTACTTGCATGGCTCTACAAAGAAGAACCTAAATCTCAAATTGATCAATCATGTGGTTCTAAAACATCGAAGATTCCTTCTTAGTCGTATGGTCTAGGGGACAGATTGATTACATAGATGGGATATACTAGAAAAGGATGTCTAGGACTACAAGGTAAGGGTCTTCTATCACCTCTTGACCACCATGGTCAAACAAATAAGAGTAAAATAGGTCTAGGATATAAGAAGAAAGCTTTCTATCTTAGCAAAAATTCCCCACATGTCATAGAGAAAATCAAACTAGAAGAGGCTCTCCTTGAGAAAGAAGAAACAAAACAATTTGATAGTGATGATTCTAACACCACTAATGAGCTCATTCCTTATGAGAATTTGCCTAAAGAAATAAAAGACCTCCTTGAAGCTGAAGATGATCCCATAAAGAGAATCAATGTAGTAGAAACAAAAGAACCTACTATGGAACAAGAGATAGTTGCAACACAAGAACCAGCTAATCTCGAAGATAATCAAATAGACAAAAGGGAAGATAAGCCTATCACTATAGTTGAGCACTTGGGGCATGCCACTGATTTTGAGAAAGATTCCCATGAGTATGAATTCAAATTAGAATCTAAGGGTAACCCTTCTTGGGGAATCCATCCTGACTTTACACATGTTCTCAGATTTCCTAGGGGTCTAGATGAAAAAATAGAAGATGAATCAAATGACTATGAATGGGGAGTCATTCTAGAACCAGATGAACTTATTAAAGAGAAACATGTTGATGTTATTCACCAATATGCACCTAAACCCAATGTAAGTCCAGGGAAAAATAATGAACTTAACGCATCTGATCCACCTATGGCTGAATTGGATTCTCATAGTGACATTGAGCCTATTCACGAATTGAATGTCTTAAGTTGTAATATCACCTTTGAACTCGAGCATCGGGTTAGGACCAATGTGTACACACTAAATAGTGCACTTGTCTAAGTCATTATATCCAAGAGAATCCATGAATGGGAAACCTTAGAAAGTGACCTAGAGCTCTCTATGCATGGAGTTGCAAGATTATTTGATTGCTCTCAGCTAGAGCTACTAAGCTTATGACCTTGCTAGTCAACCAAACAATGAGAGATTCAAATGAAGACAAGGGAAATAATGCCAATATCCTCAAGAATCAAAATGAGAATTAAATGCAATACAATGCAAGCTATTCTATGAATGAAAATGAAAGCTATGCAAGCTAAGCTATGAAAGGAAATATGCAAGTATTACAAAGCCTCCTAATTAAGCTAGATGAAGTAATCTAAAGCATAAAGGAAACTAAGCTATGAATGCCATGATAATGAAGCTAAAATTAAAGAAATGAAACTAAGATGGCATGTAAACGTAAAGGCTAAGAATGCTCCAAATCTTCAAAAATCTCCAAAGTGACCTAGAAAACTTGCAGCATAACATTAGCATAAAAAATATTGAACATGCAAATGAGAAGAGAGCTCTTCTTTTATAGGAAATGAGAAGGAATGGACCATTGAGATTAAGAGGCAAAAGATTTAATCAAGGATGGGGCTTGAAAGAGGAGCAATCCATGTGCACAAATATCCTCCAATGAGAAAATAAGAGTTGACTTTTGTGTCCATGTGAGACAAAAAGTGCTTTTCTTCTTTTTATAAAATAAGAATAGTACTTTATTTGTGCAACTTAGGATAAATGAAAAGTGGGGGCTTTTTATTATTTAAGCAAAGGGCAGGAAATTATTTTTAAATAAATAAAGACTTAGGATAAAATGGTTAGCCAAAGGAAAATAATTGAAAATGATAAAATAGGATTTGATCAAGGAAATTGATATAATTGATAAATGTTGATTTTTAAAAATATTGATTCAGGGATTTGATAAATTGCTGAATGGGGGCCCAAAGTTTAGGCGACCATTTTAGGGTGCATACACAATGATGATAGATCTATGTCCATAAACACTATTTCCCAATCTTTCAACACTTTGACTATCAAACATCCTAACCTTCTTGACCAAACTTCCACGAATCCGAGCCAAGGTATCTTTACTTTCCCGAATGACTATGAATTTGCTTGCTACCTAAATGTAGTTGAACCTATGAGGACTTCCATTAGTGAACTGAGCATTAGCATGATAGAGTCAGACATCAAGTATCTTAGTCAAAAGAATAAAAATAAAAAGAAAAGTAGTTCTGAGGGTGAAAACCACTTTGTGGCAGTCTCAGAACCTAAAATAGTAAAGAAAAAAGATGTATCTGAGGGTGAAAACCTCTTTGAAGTGCCTAAGGATGAGATATTTGATGTCCTTCCAAATAATTTATAGGACAGATCTCCAGTTCTAATTGAGCCCACTCTATCTATCAACTTGGGTACAACAGAGGAACCATAGTTGATTCATGTTGCACAATCTTTATCAAAATAAGAGAAGAAAGCATTCACAACATTCTTGAGAGAAAAGAAGATCAAATTTGCATGGAAGTATTCAAATATGCTGGGACTTGGTCCTAATCTCATAATGCATCATTTATCTATTGCTCTTGGAGTAAAACCTATTAAACAAAAGTTGAGAAAGATGCATCCTCATGTTGCACTCTTGGTAAAAGCTGAATTAGAGAAGCTCCTAAAACCTGGATTTATTCAAGTTATTAATTATGTAGAATGGATCTCTAATATTGTACCTATTTCAAAACTAGACAAATCAATAAGAGTGTGCACAAATTTTAGAGATCTGTACAAAGCATGCCCTAAGGATGATTTCCCACTACCTAACATTGATATGATAGTGGACATGACTGCAGGCTTTGATATGTATTCTTTAATGGATGGTTTTTTTGGCTACAATCAAATAAAAATTGCTCTAGAGGATCAAGAGAAAAATGCTTTTGCATTTGCATGGGGTACCTTTTGTTGGAATGTCATACCATTTGGGCTTAAAAACGTTGGTGCTACATATCAAAGAGCTATGACATCTATTTTTCATGACATGATGCATCAAACTATGGAGGATTATGTTGATGATACTTTAGCAAAATCTATGATTAGAGTAAACATCTAAATGACTTGAGCAAGATACTAGATAGAATGGAAAAATTTAGTCTCTGACTAAATCCTAAGAAGTGTGCTTTTGGTGTCACTTCTGGAAAGCTCTTGGGATACATAGTTTCAAAGAAAGGCATTGAATTTGATCCAACTAAAGTAAAGGCTATAATGGAGATGCAACCCCTGAAGAATATTAGTCAAATGAGGAATTTACAAGGAAGAGTGCAGTCTATTAGATGCTTCATATCTCAGTTGGCAGACATATCACAACCTTTTACAAAAACACTACATAAAGGTGTGACTTTTGCATGGAATGAGGAATGTGAATAGAATTTTAATCATATCAAGAAATATCTATCAAATCCTCCTATCTTGATGCCTCCTATTCAAGGGAAGCCATTGATCTTATATGTCTCCACCACGGATACATCATTGGGGGCATTGCTTGCACAACATGATGAGAACAAGAATGAAAGAGCTATATACTATATCAGTAGAACATTGGTGGCATACAAAAAGATTTATTCTATGATTGAAAAGGGATGTCTAGCTGTGACCTTTGCGTCACATAAATTGAGACATTATATGTTGGCTCATACCACACATTTAGTAGCTAAGATTGATCCACTAAAGTACCTACTAAGTAAAGCTACCCTCATAGGTAGATTAGCTAAATGGATCATGCTCTTAATTCAATTTAACATTGAATATGTTGAAAGAAAAGACATTAAAGGTCAAGTTATTACTGATCAATTAGAAGAAGAACCTTTGTTCGATGACACACCAATGCAAATGGAATTTCCAACTTCCTCTACATGAATATTTCTTCTAGAGAATGGAAATTATTCTTTGATGTCTCCTATACACAAAATGGATCTAGAGGAAGAATCTTGTTTATCACACCTCACAAATACTCCATCCCTAAGGCATTTAGAATCAAATTTCCTTGTACAAATAATATTGCTGGGTATGAAGCCCTTTTAAATGATATGAAAATAGCAATTGAGTGGAGAGTGACAAAATTACACATTCACAGGGACTCACAACTGGTTATCCACCAAGTCAATGATGTGTACCAAATGAAAGATGAAAAGCTCATTCCATTCAAGAGAATGGTAGATGATCTAAAGAAGTATTTCATATCTATCACATTTGAGAAAATTCCTAGAACAGAGAATAGAGCTGTCGATGCAATGACAATGCTATCTACCTTATTGCAGCAAACTAAACATGAACTAGGCTATGAGTTCTTGGTGGAAGCATTATCTTATCTTGCATATGATTCCCAAAACCTGCATGATTTGCACTATTTTAGGTCATGATTCATCCAGATATAAAAACCTATTCTCCTATCTCAAAGACAAAATCATTCCTGATACCTTTAACCGTCATCAAAAGAGACACCTAATCCATAATGCCTCTTGATATGTCATCATTGGTAATGATCTATACAAATGAGGTCTAGATGGTATGCTACTTAGATGTTTAGAATGGGAAGAGTCTCAATGTGCACTCAAAGAAGTCCATGATGGTATTTGTGGGTCACACTCGAATGATTTAACACCAGCTCGAAAACTTATTAGGGCTGGGTACTATTGGCAACAAATGGAGAAAGAGTCTATCAAGTTTGCTAAGAACTGTAAAAAGTTCCAAGTGCATGGTAACTTAATTCATGCTCCAGGGAGAGATTTAATTCCCTTTAATACACAATGGCCTTTTCACCAATGAGAATTTGATCTTATAGGAGCCATACATTCTCATTCTTCTAATGGACATACCCATATAATCACAGCTACATATTATTTTACAAAATGGGTAGAAGAAATTCCTTTGACACAAGCAACTAGCAAGAAAATTTCTATGTTCATCCTAAACTACATCATATGCTGGTATGGTATTCCCCATTCTATAGTCACAGATAATGGTGGAAAATTCATAAATAAAGACTTAGATGATCTATGTGCCAAATTCAAGATTACACAACATTGGTCATCTATCTATTATCATCAAGTGAATGGAAAAGTAGAGGCTTCTAATAAGAATCTATTAAAAATATTGCATAGTTTAGTTAATAAAATAGGAAGAGACTGGAATCTTATGATCAACCCAGCTCTCTAGGCCTATAGAACAAGTATTAGAATGTTTATTAGGGCTACACCTTTTGCTTTAGTTTATGGGTTTGAAGTGGTACCACCTATTGAGGTTGAAATCCCATCACTAAGAATCAGAATGCATGGTCTAGTAACTGATGATGACTACAAAGTATCTAGGTTGCAAGAACTTGAACTACTAGATGAGCACAGGCAAGTAGCATATGATCATCTTAGAGTATATCAGAAAAGAATGTCTAGAGGCTACAACAAGAAAGTCAGACACAGAGAATTTTAGGTTGGTGATCTAGCCTTGAGAGAGAATCCTAAAAATCAATCACATAGAGAGCGCAAGGGGAAGTTTGAACCCAACTAGCTAGGTCCCTTTGTTATCACTGCTACTTTTGGCTCTAGAGCCTATCAACTCTCAATGACTGAAGGAGAATAGCTCTGAGAACCAATCAACATTCTCCATCTGAAGAAATTCTACACCTAAGGCATTCAGTCTATGGTAAAATGTCCTAAAAAATTTATAAAAATATGAAAAAGTCCTAAAAAAATGAACATCTTGGTGAAAACCTAACAATAGGTGCCTTGATGATTCACAAAAAAATTAAAAAAATTAAAAAATACAAAAAAATTGAAAAAATGAAAAATACAAAAAAAAAGAAAAAAAGAAAAAGTGCCTTGGTGAAAACCTGGAAACAGGTGCCTTGGTAGAAAAAATAGAATCTCTACCAAGATGGTGAAAACTTGAAAAACGGGAGCCACTTGTTAAAAAATGCTCCATCTATCAGTGCAATCTTGGCCTTTCCCAGCTTTCAGTCTTGCTTTAGTTTGTACATATCTCTTGGTTTGTTCCCACATTCCTGTTTTCAATAAGTCAGTTGGTACACCAATTGGCTTAAGCATCTGTATCCTATCAATGCTTAACACTTGAGGGAAATCAATGTCATATCCTATGACCTCCAGTATACCTTAGATGAGTCATGTCTAGTCAGATTCATTTGAAGCTTTATCCGAGTCAGTTAGTCAGTCTCCTCTCTAGAAAGGATTTTGCATCTACAACAACACAAAATGAAAACAATCTGTGCTTCACATGCTTTTATCTCCTTGTATGCTTATTGATTCGCATTGAGATTTTTGCATATTGTGTCCCTTCGAACTCTTTGATGATGTCCTTTACAGGATTTAGAGAGTGATGACTGGGGGCATAATATTTTCTTTATTTTATGCTAGGAGTTAAAATCTAACATCTTTGGAAATTATGGATTGAAATGGTGTCTGTCTGTAAGAGCCTCTATTAGAATTGGATGGCCATGAGTACCTCGACCATTGATACCCAAAAAATTCAAGGAAGTTTGATCTAACTATTATCTTTTTGAGTGAATTATTACTCCTACTATGAAACACGATCTTACCTAAGGATGTGAATGATAAAGGGTCACTACGGGTAATTCACATTGGATTTAGAATTGATCTCTTACATGCTTGATGTGTTTGTAACGCAAGGCGTATTCAGGTCATCATGCTGTTTATGTCCTGATGCTTATACAAATTTCAATATTAAAATGGACATGATATTCAGGTCATCTTGGTGGTTGTGCTTTGGTGCTTATATCTACTCCGACATTCTGAAATAAAATCAATATTCATATGTCCATGGTTGTTTGGCTAGTGGGTGCTGTATTGATTATTGAGCGTACAAATTGACATTCATATGTCTATGGTTTTATAACTAGTGGGCATTGTACCAATTTATCCAGATACCTAAAAAAAATTCAATGATGACAAATAACCGACACATGATCAGTGACTAGGTCCTAGGTCTTAGGCTTGCATTTCACTTTGCACTTTGCATGTTCACTTGATCTCACAAATTGCTTGAAAATCTTCAACAATTCTTCTAAAAACTATACTTAAACTAAACATGAAGAGTTGAATCTCATACGAAGGTCTTCTCATAGAAATGCAAGTAGTCACAATCCTGGGTTAAACATCCTTTTTGACATAAGATTGAGTACTTGTCTTCATCAATACCTACAAAACATATCATGTGTATCACTAAATTTACATTACATATTCATAATCATTCATTCCATCCATTACATTCCATACATTTCCATACATACACTTTCCATAATCAATCACATTTGCATAATATTCATACATTTGAAAGAAATCATTCCATTGCATATATCCATACATACATTCTACTCTACTCATGGCATTTACATCACATGATATCATCATAAATAAAAAACATGACAAGTACACATGAAGTCACAACCAAAAATCTTGATGTCATCTATATATCATAAAATTGGAACTAGTCAGGGGTGCACTACTGGCACAATGTACAAAAGAATGAGCTCATGAGAGCTATCAGAGTTAGAAAAGTATATCTATAGACAACAGATCAAAAATATTAGACTAGGAAGGTAGATCAGCTCTTGGCCTGATCCTCTCTATCAGGTGAAGGTGGAAGTGGTGCATCTGGCACTGCCTGTGTTCTAGGTGCCTTGGCTCCCTCTGATGCTAACATATACTAAGAATACAAAGGAACTCTCTGTGCAACTGGAACAACAACGTAATACATAGAAAAATAATAAGTGGCTTGAGAGGTCTGATGAATAACCTCTACCTATAATCTCTGAACCTCACCATGAAGCTCAACACACTGTCTATCTACCTCTAGAAACCTCCCCTCCCAGCGAGCACTACACACCTTCAGGTCCTTGACCTGTAATCTGAGTCTCCTCACAACCTCCTGTGGAGTAAGTGGTACACTAGGATCAACATCAGCCGCTGACATATCAGTATCTACACCAGGCTACTCTATAGTCTTAGCTCTCTACACTTTATGACATCTAACCTCTGCACCAAGATCAAAATTGGTGTCCTCCTATAATGGATTAGAATCACCACCTACAACCTGCTCAGCTACAAGTACCTCCTCAGTAGTACCAACACTACCTAAAGTACCACTCTCTCCCCTAGTCCATCTCTATGGACCTATAGGCCTACCTGTTGTAGAACTAGTGGAATGAGGGGGCCTCATCTGTCCTGCTGGTCTTTGGGGAGGAGCCATCGCTCTTAGTCTCAGAGGTGTGGGGTGCAAAATTGGAACCTGTGTGGGTCTCAGGCCCTATCTCATCGGAGCTCTAGTAATATCCATAGCCTCCTCCATGGAAGGTATCAGCTCTATGGGATCAAAGAACCTATAGATCAGGTGATCTACAAGCCATGATATAAAGCCATCTGTCACTCCAACATCAAAAACCTATGGTCTATACTCCTAGTCCCTCCCACAATACCACTGTAATCCTATGAACACAAAGCATAAGAAAGCCTCACGGTCCATCCAAGTATGAGCTCATGAGCTATCCAAGCATACATGGCATAATCCTATGGTGGATCCTGCCCTTGTCCATACTATCGCCACACCTTGGTAATGATAAATCTCTCCAGTATAGAGGACGATCATCCAATCAACACTTGACTCTGAAAGAAGAAACTGAACTGTTCTTGTGTAGTAGGCCAAGGCTCAATATCTACGTAAGGCCTCCATCATACAAATGTCATGTCATCAAGGCATTGTCTCTAGTACTCTACATGGCCCATATGAAACTATGTGACATATCTAGCATAAATATAAATAATGGGCTCCTATGGTTGTCGTTGTGTTTGGCACACTGGTCTCAAAACTAGGATATGCTCCCATGCCCAGATCTGTAAAACTAAAGCACTAGCAGAAAAAGTCTTGCTCTCTTGATACATTACCTCATGCATGTTGGAGAACATATGGGCTAATAAATACTGACCCCAGGCTAACTCAGAAGGAGTCACCATCAGCCATGCTACCATCGGTGCCCAACCCATCAATAGACTATTCTACTAATGGTCAAACATAATAATACCCCCTATCATCCCGGCAAGGATGCACTCTAATCTATGGGTCTGACCATAGCATTGTACCAAGGTCTCCCAGGAAATAGAACTAGTCAACTATGTATCATCTCTGAAAAGATGTCTGAATGCTAGTAAACCAAAGTTCCCCAAACTCACATACGCTAGACGCTGACCTAAATGGAAAGGAATGCATAGTATACGGTATACATCCTCTGGTGTCACAGTGATCTCCCCGATTGGCAAGTGGAAAGTCTGGGTCTCAGAATGAAATCTCTCTATCAAAGTAGTCAATAGTCCATTATTTACCCTAATCTCAAGTAAGTGAATCAGATACTCAAATCCGCATGAAGCAAGATGAACTCTCATAGGATTAGGAAATGAAACATAGAGTCTCTGAGTAGCAGGGTGTGAGATGCGCACATGAACATTAGGATATGTGACCTACACAACACAAAAATAGGGAATCCTATCAGTAATTTGGTTGAAAAATAGGCTACAAGTACAAGAATTGAACAATTTACTATTTCAGAAGGTAGATCAAAGACTCAGTAATCGGCCTAAAAGATCAGAAAATTAAAAAATTTGACCTAGAAATGAGTTTTGGGCTCACTATTTTTCAAATGACAATGCAGACTGGCATTGAAACTCGTACAAGTTTTCACCAGTTACAATACAACAAACAATGATGATATGACACTGAATATCTCCTCATATGAGTTATGAGGGACCCAATGAAACATTGTATGACTCTTGGGTCCCTCTCATACGAGTCTTGGGGGATAACGATACGACAACCTAACTAGATTTGAAAAATTGTACGAGCCCAAAAGGACAGTCGTACGAGTTTTCATGCATGCAAAAATTCAAAATTGAAAACGTACGAAAAATATGATAAAAATGCTATACACAGAAAAATTGACTTTTTAGTGAAGTACATAGGTCCACCTACCAGATGTCCATACTGTTGAGGTCTCTAATGCCTCCGGCTATGCCCAAAATGATGAGAAGACATAGGTACCTTCATTTCTTCTATTTTCTCGCTCCGAGGGCTCCACAAGGTTTTCAAAATTCAATGGTGAAAATGAATTGATAATGACCCTTCTAGTCTTTATATAGCTTTTGACCTAATTTTCAAACGTGCTCCGTTTTTCATGAAAATTGCACCCCTGTCTAATTTCATCATTTTGAACCTATTTTCGGGATCAAAATTGAAATATGAGATCATTTACTATGTCAAAAATTGTGATTTAAAATTTTTGGACCCAGGATGGTCTACTGCTTGCATAATCAACCTTCAATCATCACAGAAATCCAGTATTCAACTTAATTGACTATCTTACATCCAACTATCAAAATTTCAACTTGGTCAACCATGGTCAACTCATGGTCAAACCTAGTCAAACTTGGTCTCCAGGACCTCCAAACAATACATAATGCATTTTCGAACGTGTATAATCACTTCTCAAATCAATTAACATGCTTCTAAACTATACAATGCTGCATTTTCTTGTCAGATTTCAATTTTAATCCTGAAGGGGGCATGGTATTACATATCATTCAAAGTCTGTAAATCTAAATCTGTAATCAATCTTTCCTCAGTAGTCAATACAAGAACCATGTCTAGTTGCTAATTCATCTAAAGTCCTCGTCGCTTGGGGAAAATCTATCATCGCTTGGGAAATATCAGATTCATCGAGATCCATATCAATCCGATATCCTAATCTTTAATCTTGTAAAATGTATTAGCTTTTCGTAACCATCGGTTCACTAGTGTTATTTCCTTGGTTCTTCGTAACTGATGGGTTCAGGATGTGATACTAATATGATTCATACAAGGACATTGAGGTCTAGAATTGGTCACTCACTTCTTTGCAATCATAAAGTTTAGGATTAGGTGTTTTGACACTTTTTCGTAATTGCTAGTTCCTTGTTGATATAGCTAGCATCATCTCAATTCCTGGTCATTCTGGGCCTGGGTCGGTATCTCTCTTTTAAATCTTTTAAATCGGTTAATCTTTCAAATCTTTCAAATCAGTCTCATACATCTTTACCATACACAGACTATCTTTGAACCACTATGCTTCGCATAATAATTCAAAGAGGGGCAAAATGTAATACCCCAAAAATGGGCTATAGGTTCATTAACCTCCTACATCTTTAAATCAAATGAAATTGATACAAAAGTCCTAACCTAAGGCACATCTGCACATCATCTAATCCTAATTGATTATCTTAAATCTGCATCGGGGAATATTCCTTAAATATTCCTATTTATCTTAATTATCTTTAATTTAATAATTATTTGGCTATAAATCTTGTTTATCCTAAAGTTTGATTAATTAAATATTCCCAATATTTAATTAATTATATTTAATACTGCCACTTAATTATTTAATTAAATTTAATTGTATTAATTCCTAAATTATATTATTTAATTTTGACAATAAATCTAAAATCTTATGACTAATTGATTAAATTCTTATTTAATTAATTTAAGTCAATTGTCAATATTTAATAATATAGTTTTTAAATAAAAGTTTGATTTAATAATTGATTAACCCATAAATCAATTGTTTTAATTTTAAAATCAGTTAAGTTGAGAATAAATCACTTTATTTTTAAATTAATTTATAATTAAATCATGCACAATCAGAAAAGCAGGCAACTAGAAATTAACAATCAATTTTAAAATTAAAACTCAACATCTGATGATGAGTTGAAATTTTATCTAAAACTCTATTTTGAGTAAAACTCTGCTTTTGCATGATTTTTGTGAGTTAATTATCTCTAATTTCCTGATAACTCAAAAATCAACCTGAGTTTATCAAGAGTGATTTATGGATTTTCTCTTGCATCCTCAAAGCCCTAGATTTCTATAAAAACAAGGCTTAGCTCTTCATTCTCATCAACACTCAAATTTTCACAATCACTTTGGTGAATTGGTGATTGAAGGATTGAGCACTTGCGATAGGCGATTTGTGAGATCTTCTATAGTTGATCATAATCTTTCATAGTTTTTGCATAGTTTCATATCATAGATTTCATATTCATCCATAGCATTCTTAGATTAAATCTGCATCCAATTTCATTCATTGAGCCTAGATTCATATAGTTTTTCATTCTTATTGCAGAGAAAATCCAAAAATATAGTTTAATTTGCATTCATAGTCTTTCATATTTTGCATTCAAATCCTTCATTTAGGTGTTGTATTGTCACTAATCTCGGCCTAGTCTAAGAATATCATACTCGCATCTACTAGAAGGTAGTAAATCACCTAGTTAGCATAGTTTCAATTTCATTGCACAATTTTGGTTTTTGCTAACCTCTAATATTTTACTGAGGTGTTGTGTCTACATCTAGGTACAAAATTCACACACATCACCTATCTGTATGCCTCCTTCTAGTAGGTGATATCCCTACCATCTCTCATCATCATACAAAGGCTATCTGCATGTGGTCCTAAGGCTTGTGTAGACTCAAGATCATCTAATAAGGTGTAAGCCTCACCTAGTCACTCTATCATTGAGTCTTGCTCTAGTGTCACCTCAGTCAACTCAGCCTCTAATCTCTCAATCCATCACTCTAGTCTAATGACACGGTCAACCTATACGTGTGTCATTGCTAGTCTAACTAGAAATGCATCAATATCTATATCCTCCTCCTAAGCATCCCTCTGTAGGTACAGATCTTGGCCCCCCACATCCATGGCCACCTACTCATCCTATTTGCCTATATTAGGCATCCGTACATCCTCTCTTGCTATATCAAGCATATGTTCATCCTATATGGTATCATCTTGTACTAGAACCCTATGTACCTATCTATTCTATCCTAGTATCTACCCTATCTTTGCATGTAAAGGTACCTCTAATGCTGCCTGTATCTATACCGGTGCTTGTGGTGGTACATCTACCTATGCTAGGGCACCTGCATTTATCTGTGTAGGAGGTGGTTGTGGTACTTGTCTCATTGGGGGTGGCATAGGTACCTCCAATCACACTCCTCTACCTCTCATCTGAGGCCCACCTCTGTCCTCTCTCCCTCCGTCAAGTCCATTGCCACTATCATTACCACCATCACCACTACCATCTCTCTGTCTACCTCTCCTACCTCTCCCTCTTCTCCTATCTCTCCTACCCTCTCCCACATCTCAATGTGGTGGGATATCTTCCAGATCTATCATTCTAGGGAAAAGGTGGTCCCTCATGTACCTCTCATACTCCACCATTATGCCTGGTTCTACCACCCCTTGTCTCATCAATCATGCCTAAAATGGCATGTCCAAAAACTCCTATTGGGCTATCTCAAACAACACCATCGAACCCTAATCCCACCTCTCTAGCTAATCAGTACGGGAAAAATCGGTCATGCCCTAGGGCATCCCTTGAATCCTGTCAAACTATTTCAATACTAGCCCTACTAGTCATCTCTTAATGATGTAGGGAGTCTACCCAATCAACCACCTAGACTCAAAAAAAAAACCTAGCTGCTGCTCATCCTCCTAGGGCTCGCAATCAATGTAGGACCTCCAAATCACAACATCAATAGTGTCCAAGGTATGTCTCCAGAACTCTAACTGTCCCAACTTATACTTAGACTGAATGGATGCATATAGAAAGACATATGGTTTCCTTTCACCTCTGGACCTCATCGCAACTAGTTTGGTCATAGCGATATGCTCCCATGCCCATACATGGAGAAATGTCACTCCTATTGATAAGGACGCACCTCTCTGATATAACACCTGATGTAAATTATGGTATAAATGTGCTAATAAGAAAACACCCCAAGAAAAATGGGTGCCCTCCTCCATAATCGTCTGCAGTGTCTGACCCCATCCAGCTGAAAACTTGTGGGATTGTCGATCTGGATAGACAAATCCACCAATAGGTCCATCTAATACAACTGGGAGAGGCTTGTAGAAATCCACCATATCCTCCCAGTTGATCTATGTCTCCTCAATCTTGTCATCTCCAAAAACCACTATGTACTTAGCTAAGTCATTGTGCCTATCCTACTGTACCAACACCCTTGTGATGGGCAGCCAAAGGATGCGATATACATCCTCTAATGTAACTATCATCTCTCATGTAGGAAGATGGAATGTACTCATCTCCAAGTCCCACCACTTTGCTAACACCATCAACATCCCCAGATTCACCTGAATCTCAGGTGTATAAATCACATGGTACAATCCACTCATGGCTATAAATAGTATGTTTATCTCAGACAATGCCAGCCTTAGATTCTGTGTAACGAGATATCTCTCCTATGACATCAGAATATCTGTAATATCCTCCTATCACAACCAATCAAACACAAAAGTAGCCTATCAAATATTATAGATTAATCTATCTCTCCATCCTATATCTAAATCAAACACATATTTATCACATGATGTATACCAAGATAATTCTATTAATTATCTACTCAGGTGGGTTGACTAGAGACCATGCTACGATGTTTCTTACCTCCAAATTGATCTAAACACCTAGCCAATAGATCATATCAACCTATCGATATCCAATTTGACCTAATTTACCTCATCCTTTACAATTCTCTATCTCTCAAAACAAATGTGCAACACAGAAAAATGCTTGCACAACATCCCCTAATATATGCACAGAATTAACATATGCACCATTCCCCTACATAAATCCCAACCAATTTGGAAAAATGTGTAGAACTACATTTGTTCACATTTATTTACTAAATGTGCAGCGCCAAACATTTATAGAATGCATGTGAAGGTAAGCCACATGTATGCATAGTTATAACAGTTTGTTGCACAAACATGCCCTTTAGCTACGCATACATATGTCGCAACTGCGCATTCATTTTCCAAGTAAGAACAAAAAAAATTCTAATCTAAACCTAGCTTGGATCTAGCCTAAACATGCTAAAAATATATTCTAAAACATGCAAAATTACACAATCACAAACATAGATTAGACCACCTACCGGTTCTCCTAAATCAGGAAGTCTTTGGATGCGGCAGTGATGCAGGGCCCTCCGTAGGTCATAATCTCATACAGAAACTTCCGGAGGTTATAACGTTTGACTCAAGTCTGGGTTTTTGCTAAAATTTTTTGGGTGCATGCCTTAGGTGGTGGAATTTATTTTTCCAATGATCTCAGATCAATTGGGGTCCATTTTAGCACATTTTCGGGAGCTAAAAGTTTCATCTCGGGCTCCAAAATTAGTTTTTAGTGTTTTTTCTCTAGTTTTTAGAAAGTTCTATTTTGTAATAAATTCAAGTTTATGTTATCAAATCTTAGATATTAGTTGGCAATTCATTCTAACTTAGTTGAGGGCATGTTTAGGGAAAATCTCAGCTTTTTAGGTGTTGTTTCAAAAATTACCAAAAATGGCAAAAACCACCTGTGGAAAAAAACTACCAAGAAGGTTAATTTTTAGATTTCTTGTTTTTTTCTAGTTTTTTGGTTACATAAGAGTTTGCAGCGAATTGTAGAGGTAGTTAGTGATGAATGAGAAAATATTGAAGGTTTCAAATCTATGTTATTTGTCTTGGGATTGAGTTTATTGTTAACAGAGTGTGTTGTGCTACATCATTTGGTATCAGAGCGGGAAGATGGCTGAGAGAGGAGGAGGAAGAGGAGGTGTAACACCAATGCAAAGATTGATGTTGGATATGCAGAGATAGATTGAATGACTCAGTGAGCGAATGGATAATCAAGGGCTACAAGGAGGGAATGAATCTGATGAAGAGGGAAACCTAAGAGGTACTGACCAGAATGAAGAATGTATAGGAGAGAGGCAGGAAGAAATGAGCTATGAAGATAGAGTTCTCAGGGCTTTGGAAGGAAGGAGTGAATCAATCAAGATTGACATTTAAGACTACGCTAGTAGTCTTAAGCAAGAAGAATTAATAGACTGGTTAAATGAGATAGGAATTTTTTTTGAATGGAAGCCTATGACAGAAGAAAAGAAGATGAAGTTTGCATGCACAAAACTAAAAGGACATACAATGATATGGTGGGATCATCTCCAAAAGGAATGAACAAAAAAGGGAAAGGAAAAGATTAAGACATGGAGCAAGATGGAGAAAAAGCTGAAAGAAAAATTCTTACCCATGAATTATTCACAAACCCTCTTTCGCAGGTTTCAGAATTTGAAACAGAACTTGTCTTTAGTACAAGACTATACAAATGAATTCTACAAGCTATCCATGCACATAGAGCATCAATAAAATAATGAGTAGATGGCAGCTAGGTATATGAATGGCCTAAAATTCTCCATCCAAGATGAGCTGAGCATGCATCGTGTCAACAGTATGGAAGAAGCCTACCAGTTAGCCCTGAAGGCTAAAGAAAAGAAGAATAGGCAATATATCCAAAGGAATAGAGGTGGTCGAAGGGGTACCTCAACTCCATTTCAAGGTTGTTCTAATAATGGTTGGGGAGATTCCTTTCAAGGATTCGAAAAGAATATAGACACCAGGCAAGATCCTCCAAATCAAGAAAGAGGAAGGGGGTTCCAAAGAGGACGAGGCTATGGAAGCGGAAGAGGCTGGGAAAATGAAAGAAGGGACTTTCACTTGTTTTAGGTGTGGAGAAGAAGGACACAGAGCCTTTGAATGCTCAAATTATAACATACCAGAAAGAAATCAAGGTGGACAACCTAGAGTGAACCTAGTTTAGCTAGAATTAATAGAAACAGGAATAGAGAAAGAAGTCCTACCAGACGTGGGAGAAACTCTCATGATGAGGAGATCAATGATCATTCCAGAGAAGGAAGAAGTCCCTGCAAAGAACTCAGATGAATTGTGGCTTCGAACCAACATCTTCAGAACTAGATGCACCTTAGGCGGAAAGGTATGCCAAGTTATTTTTGATGGGGGTAGTTGTGAGAATATGGTAGCTAAGGAAATGGTAGAGAAACTAAATCTGCAATGTGAAAAACATCCTCGTCCTTACCGTATTGCATGGTTTAAGAAAGGAAATGAGGTTACTATTGATAAAAGATGTTTGGTTAGGTTTACTATAGGAAAAATCTATAAGGATGAGATATGGTGTGATGTTATTCCTATGGATTCTTGTCATATTTTTTTGGGAAGGCCATGGCAGTATGATAGGAAGGTCATGCATGATGGAGAGAAAAATACACATACCTTCTAGAAGGATGGCTCTAAAGAGATTCTCTTCCCACTTAAGGATGAAAGGAAGAATGAGACCATGTTGTCTACAAAATATGTTGTCAAAGAAATGAAGGTGACAGGTTGCTGCTATGCATTGGTAGTAAAAAGAGGAGAAGAACTAGAAGACATAATACCACATGATGCAGTAAAGATACTAGAAGAATTTGCTGATGTTATTCCAAATGAGCTACCTAATGGTCTCCCACCAAAAAGGGATATACAACACCATATTGATCTGATCCCTGGAGCAACACTTCCTAATCAAGCAGCTTATCAAATGAACCCAACCCAACATGCAAAGCTCAACAAACAAGTAACAAAACTAGTTGAGAAAGGCCTGGTTAGAGAAAGCATGAGCCCATGTACTGTGCCAACATTGTTGACCCCAAAGAAGGATGGAACATGGAGGATGTGTACTGATAGTTGAGCAATTAATAAGATTACTATCAAGTATTAGTTTCCTATTCCTCATATAGAGGATATGATGGATGAATTAGTAGGGGCCAAATACTTCAGCAAGATTGATCTGTGAAGTGGATACCACCAGATCTGAATTCGTGAAGGAGATGAGTGGAAGATAGCTTTTAAGACTAGGGATGGCTTGTATGAATGGATGGTTATGCCATTTGGGCTTTCTAATGCACCAAGTACATTCATGAGATTGATGAATACTATCTTATGACCCTACATTGGTAAGTTTGTTGTAGTTTATTTTGATGATATCCTAATTTAAAGAAGTGCAGATTCATGCAAAATAGTTTGACTTTTCTAGGCTTCGTCATTTGTGAAGATGGTGTTTAGATGGACCTAGAAAAGGTCAAGGCAATACTAGAATGGCCTAGTCCATCCAGCATAATAGGGGTAAGGAGTTTTCATGGATTGGCAACCTTCTATAGAAAGTTCATTCAGAATTTTAGCAGTATTGTAGCACCCATCACAGATTGTACGAAAGGAAGGGAATTCACATGGACAACAGATACTAAACAAAGTTTCCAATTCTTGAAGAAAACGGTAACCAAAGCTCCTATATTGGCACTTCCAAACTTTGATAAAGTCTTTGAAGTAGAGTGTGATGCTTCTCATGTTGGGATAGGTGCTTTTCTTAGCTAGACAGGTAAACCAATAGCCTTTTTCAGTGAATAATTAAATGATGCAAGGAAGAACTATTCTACCTATGATTTAGAATTTTATGCTATTGTTCAAGCCTTAAGGCATTAGAGGCATTATCTGGTCCCACAAGAATTTGTACTATTTACAGATCATTTGGCTCTAAAATATGCGAACACACAAAAGAAATTGAATAGTAGGCATGCTAAATGGGTGTCTTTCTTGCAAGGGTATAATTTTGTTTTGAAGCATAAGTTTTGCAAGCAGAATTAGGTTGCTGATGCCCTAAGTTGGCGTGTTACACTCATAACTACAATGGAAATAGAGGTCATTGGTTTTGATGCTATTAAAGTTTTGTATGAGACTGATGATGATTTTTGGGAAATTATAGAGAAGATTAAAGAACCAGGAACTAATCTTTTGGATCACATGAGAGGAGAATACTTTATGCAGGATGGATACCTTTTTAAAGGGAAACAACTTTGTATACCAGCTGGTTCCATGAGGGAAAATATTATCCGAGAATTTCATAGTGGTAGTTTGGCTGGTCACTTTGGGAAGGACAAGACAATAGCCTTGGTTGAAGACAAATACTATTGGCCAAAATTGAAAAGGGACATTACTAAGTGGCTAAGGGTCACTCCCAAAACACAGGCTTGTACACACCTCTATCTGTACCCATCAAACCATGGTTAGATGTGAGTATGGATTTTATATTGGGGCTTCCCCAAACCCAACGAGGTACAAATTTTATCTTTGTAGTTGTTGATTGATTCTCTAAGATGGCTCATTTTATTGCTTGTAAAAAAACTAATGATGCCACAAGGATAGCCAACTTATTTTTCTCAGAAGTTGTTAGACTCCATGGCATTCCAAAGACTATCTCTTCTGACAGGAATACTATGTTTTTGAGTCATTTCTGGAGGACCTTATGGAAGATGGGAACACAGTTACAGTTTAGTAGTGCCTATCATCCCCAAACTGATGGGAAAACTAAGGTAGTCAATCAGAGTTTGGGAAACCTGTTACGGTGTATTGTTGGTGAAAAGCCCAAGCAGTGGAACTTGGCATTGCCTCAAGCAGAGTTTTCTTACAATAGTTCTATTAATAGATCAACTGGAAAATCTCCTTTTCAGATTGTATATGGTAAGAATCCTCAGGGTATTTTGGACCTTGTCCAACTCCTTGTGCAAGATAGAATTAGCGATGATGGGGAAGAATTTGCTGAACACCTTCAACAACTTCAACAAGATGTGAGGAGTAAATTACAAGATAGCAATGCATGATATAAGGCTGTTGCAAATGTTAGTAGAAGGAGACATATATTTAATGCAGGTGATTTGGTGACGGTGTACTTGAGGCATGAGAGATTTCCCATTGGCACATATCATAAGATGAAATACAAAAAGATAGGTCCTTTCCCAATCTTGAAGAAGATCAATGATAATGCTTATGAGGTTTGTCTACCAGATGATCTAGATATTTCTCCTGTCTTTAATGTTTCTGATTTATATGCATTTCATGGAGAACTATCTGAGCCAACCAGTACAAATGAGGTGGATTGACATCACCATCTTCCAAGTAAAAAGAAGGAAAAGATTACCTACATTCTGGAAAAGCAGTCTACAGTCACCCGGATTGGTCATTACAATAGGTACCTGATTCAGTGGGAGGGATTACCAACAACAGATAACACTTGGATCTCAGAATGGGAAGTGATGAAATTGGACCCCACAAAGTTGCAACAGTTCATAGACAACCACTTGCAGGGGTTGTGTTCCTTTAAAGAAGGGGAGAATGATGCAGGGCCCTCCATAGGTCATAATCTCATACAGAAACTTCCGGAGGTCATAACTTTTGACTCAAGTCTGGGTTTTTGCTGAAATTTTTTGGGTGCATGCCTCAGGTGGTGGCATTTGTTTTGCCAATGGATCTTAGATGGATTGGGGTCTATTTTAGCACATTTTTGGGAGCTGAAAGTTTCATCTCGGGCTCCGAAATCAGCTTTTAGTGTTTTTTCTCTAATTTTAAGAAAGTTCTATTTTGTAATAAATTTGAGTTTATGTTATCAAATCTCAGATATTAGTTGGCAATTCATTCTAACTTAGTCGAGGGCATGTTTAGGGAAAATATCAGCTTTTTAGGTGTTTTTTCAAAAATTACCCAAAATGGCAAAAAACACCTGTGGAAAAAAACTACCAAAAAGGGTAATTTTTGGATTTCTTATTTTTTTTTCTAGTTTTTTGGTTACTTAAGAGTTTGCAGTGAATTGTAGAGGAGGTCAGTGATGAATGAGAAAATATCGAAGGTTTCAAATCTGTGTTATTTGTCTTGGGATTGAGTTTATTGTTAACAGAGTGTGTTGTGCTACATCAGGCAGACACGCTCAAATTGGTGATTTGGAAGAGGGAACAACATCTTGATCAACTCTTTTCTCTTCTCTCCACAAGCTCTTCTCTCTCAATGACAAGTGTACTAATGAACATGTATTGGACCCTTTGACCCCTATATATAGCATGTGGACCCTACCTACCGTAATTCATCTGTCACTCCATTTTCTGATTTATTTCTTCCAATTCTTTTGTGAGATTGATCGTAAAAAAAACCCCAAAAAAATCATAATAACATTGTCGATCAATCTCTCGAGTGAGCATGCTAGTTCACATCTGTTTGGGGCATCATCTAGGGCAGAAGCAAAATGCTTGATTGGAGAAAAATGCTTGATTTGTTTCTTTGAAACAATGTGACCAACACATTATTTCAAAGAGGGGCAAAATGTATACACCTAAAAATGGCTTGATAAATTAATTAATTATTTATTATTTAATTAATATTTATTTCCTCTATTATTAAATAAATTATTTAATTTATTTAGTACATTCACTTTATCTTATTCTTCTTATCCTAAGTCCTCTAAACTAGTCTTATTAAAGTGATTTAATGAATTAGTCAATTACAAAATCACTATATGACTAAGTCCTTTAGTCCATCTCATAGACCTAGTTACCTGACACATCACCTTGGCTAAAATAATTAAATTTTTATTAATTACTAATAAGTCATTATCCCCACAAGCACATGTCCTATTCTTAAGGGCTATGCGGCCTTATAAGACTTGGTCTCATGACCACATGTCTTCTTCCAAACTTGGTCAAGAAAACATTCCCTATTCCTAAGCAGCTTCTCAAGCCACCTCAAGGAGTCAAAGATGACTCATGGGATACTTGTGCCAAGAGTCCTTATGGAGAAAATGTCCTCCCACCTTCTTCTCAAGGGTCCTCATGAGACACTTGACATGCACTATTCTCTTCCACCTTCCATTCCTTTTTGTCAATGTAGGAGGAACATCCTTCCTATTCATCCTCTCACATTTCAACTACATCCCCTTTTCTCTCAACCCATTCAACCAAGTCAATTTCAACCCTAAGATTTTCCACCTTCCAATCTCCACTCTAAGATCTTGCCACCTAGGCTTGAGTCCTCCAAAAATATATAAAAGGAGCCTTCATCTTCCTTTGAGAGGCTAATAACAATAGTGATTTTTCAAGCATTCAAGAATCCAAGCAATCAAGAAATCAAGTACTTTTAAGCCCTTTTTATATCATTTCATACATCATAGTTGCATGATCTAGATTTAGGCTTGTTTTGCATAAATATCATCTTAATCTCCACACTTTGGAAGCATCTTGGGCAAAGGAGCACATTTGGAAATATGAGAGCTCACTAAATCCAAGAAATCAAAGCTAGGAGGATAATGGAGACAAGCTACATGGGTAAGTGAAGGTAATGCTTCATTGTTTTGATTTCATTTAAATCCTTGTAATCTTCATCATAGTACATTTTAGACTGATTTAATAGCTTATTTTAGTTAGTATTTCATTTCTAGGATTAGATATTTAATTTTCATACAGTAACTAATAGACCATAAGTAATATAAGTAATCTAACTAATGTTATTAGTAACCTAGCTAATGTCTTAAGGGGATCTTTAACTATTAAGTAATCTAATTGAACCATCATAAAAAATAACAAGTTAATATGTAATTAATGAACCATAAATAAATTATAAACTTAATATCATCCATTTAGAACACTCACTTTAACAAACATAAAAGTATTTATATAACTACATATAAAAACCATTGAACCATCAAATCATACATAAGAACATACATATAAAACCATATGTATAAAATTAGATATAAAAGCATACATAACTATATATTAAAACCATTGAACCATCAAAACATATATAAAATCATTGAACCATGTCATAGAATATAATCAAAGTATTATTAATAAACAAACAAAATATAATCCATCATATGTTTCAATATATAAACAAAGTATAGTCAATTTAATATAGAGATGTCAAGTAGGTCCTAACTAATGAAATATGTATGTAATTTACTTTTTAGATCAACTCAAGTGCTTCAGACCTCTCATGGAGAACATGTAATATTCTCTCATGATCCTCACTATCTAGTCTCCACTTACGACATCCAAAATTTAATCTTTGAAATGTTTAATCTTGTAAGTTATTAACCTTTCAGAAGTTAGACCTATCTGCCAAATGCTTCATTGCAACTTCATAACTGCCAACACTAATGGCCAAGAAACCCTCACAAAGATCTACAAGATGCAAACCTCTTGAACATTACTATTGTATGTTCAGAATTATTCTGACAAATATTAATCTGATTGTTGATGCATTTCACAATCTGTTCCTTTGCACGGATAACTGTCACTTTCAACATGATTATGCACTACCACTTTTAAATTTTTATCACTTTAATTTTGAAGTTACACAGGTTATTAGTTGGGAGTCCCTTAGAAGTTCAGAACCCATCACCATCCTAACCACTTAACCATTGAGAAGTTACGAAACAACTTGATGTTACTTCAGAACATTGTCGGTGGTGAAAGCTTTCTAATTTCCTAGAATTTGTCAATTTGTCATACTCATTAGTCATTCCTAATTTTCTAAATTCCTAATACTAAGCATTTACTTAAAGTTTATTCCTTAATTCCTTGAATCAAAAGCATTTACTTAATTCATAATTTCCTAAAAGAAAATATTAATATAATAATATGACATTATACATTCACTTTTAAACAAATTGCAACTGTGAGCTTGAGCTCTTTGTTCATAAGGCACATAAAATTACAAAATATCCTTGTAATAACTTCCTTGAAATTTATACATCAATGATTAATGATCATAGTACCAGAGACTTCTATCATAAAATAAAAACTAACATTGGCAAACAAGTTTGGAAATAGTTATAAGAGTGACAATTGGTAGCCTAGATTCTTCAGAATCGGTCTTGATTTGCACCAAAGGTGTATCCACAGCAGGTGAACCACAAAGATAAGATACCCTATTTGAATTAATTAACCTCCCTCTATTATCTCTTCATCTAATACTGGAACTGTCTCAACTACTTCCATCATCCATGTCAATGTGGCAAGGCTTGAATCTCTGTAATGTTTTCCCACACCACAATTTCCCTCTTTGGTGGCCAAGTTGTCACTCTAACTGTATCCAAGTCTTCAAGGCTTTTTTTCCACTTGGCATCCATTATGTCTTGAGATTCAACAATAAACTTATTTATTTCAATCTCTTGCTTGTACAATTCATCCAAAAATTCATAAAAAGTTGAAATGTTAGCATCACCAACAAAATAAGAAGCCACCTTGCTAGCATCCAAAATTTGGTTGAAAGAATCAACCCACTCTTGCTAGTCCTTCAAGTGTCCCTTTGTGTCCACAATAGCAAGGATATATCCTTCAGACTCTTGAGCAAAAACCTTTAGTTTTTCCTGAATGTTTTATAACTTTCCAGTGAAAAATGCATACAAATCCTTTACTAATAACACCATTTCCTTAACACCAATTATTTTGCCAGGTAACTCCAACTTTTTTCCCATTAGTAAAATTAACCTATCAAAGAATTGCAAGTATGGGCCTTAAGTATTAAATAATGGGGTTAGTATAGATAAGGCATTAGAACATTGATATTCTGCCCCATGCAAAGAAATGAAAGTACTATGAATTATTTGAGACTTCCCTTTTAACATATTTACTCTACGCAATAACACCTTCTTCAAAGTCTCCTTTTCAACAATTCCAATATCAGCAGGATGCTCAACGTCCATTATTATCTTTTCTATTGCAAGTTCTGGAGCTAAGCCCCCCTCATACTCAGTTTGGACCCCAGCATCACAGACCTCTGTAAATTCCCTGGACTAATTTTTTAGACTATTTATTTCATCTTTTAGCTCCTTCACAGTATTATCCAGGAGAAAATTCTTCTTCAGTTCCTCTTGAAACTTTTTTCTAGTTGACACATTATCTCTGAATGTCTTGGCTAACATGTTCTCTAAGTTCTCAACCACTTCTTTATTCATGGAGGATACATGATGTAGGAGATTTGCTATCTCTGATCTTGTATTATCATAGCAACCTCCATATTAATTAGCTACCCTGTGTTGTGTCATGGATGTCAACCAATATAGACTTATTAGATTTTGGGGCCACACACCATACTTCTAGTGTCTTAGTGTCCATATTGAATCCAGAACCCCTCTGTAGCCCATTAGGCCCAAAATCTTCATAAGCTACAACTTTATCTTGCCTCTTGATTTGGTTAATTAAGAATGAGGACTCCAAGTCCCATCCATGGATCAACAACATGCTACTTCTCTTCACAAGATCTCTTTCCTCCTCCATAATTAATGTTTCACCGTTGGGATCATAGGCCTACAATTTTTTAATCATTTCAACAGTCTTTTACTGAGATTCTTCTAGTTTCAAAGACAATGTTAATTCATTCTGTTTAACTCTAAAGATAAAATTTTTAAACTCATCGGATTTGATGAATTCATCATCATCTATAAACTCTTTAGCTTGGATGACCCTTTCATCCAGTCTAATTACAGCCAATTCTAACTCATCCAAGACCTTTTCTCCCTCATTTTCCTGTGATGTCAAAAATTGTTGTCTTAAGTTAGCAAAGTAATGGCTATTACCTATAAGGATTTTTAGTGCCTTTTACCTTACCTTTTCTACTACATTCATCAAATTATATTTCTTTGATGGCCCCTACTCAGATGTGGATGGCTCAGCTTGTTCTATTTCTACCATAAAAACCACATCAAGTTCAACTTCCTCAGGGTTTATTCTATCCTCCTCCTCAGGGATGTCTGGAAATTTAGACATAATATCTTTGTAATTCTCTATACACATGTTAATTCTCAACATCTATTTGAGATTAGGAGAGAAACTGGGGAAGGTAGGGTCTGCCTTTTTCAATTCTTCCTGTACCCTTAAAATATTTTTCCATTTAAGGCTTCTCTCATCATAGATATGTACATTGAGCACATTTCTAATAACATCCTCATCTGGCATAGGCTGATTTTGAGCCAGATTGTGATTCCTCATTTCTCTCAATATTTCTCTAATGAAGTCTTCAAGGTCATACATCCTTGCATTAGTAGAGGGAAATATGAATTATCTCAGGAATTCATGGATTTGGTCCACAACATCTTTACCTATAGAGAAATCCCCTATTTGGATCCTCCTTGCCAGAAAGGTTCCCTTATGTCTTTTAGGGCATTAGAGTTTGCTATCCTTCATGATAATTTGTCACTTGAATTCTATTATTGCCAATCTTTTTGGGACAAATTTTGGTAGTATGTGTGGAGGTTGAGGGAAAGCATACACTCTCATAACATAAAAATTCTTAAAAATAAATATATCACCCCAATTGTGCTTAATTTCATTGTCAATTTGAAATGCAAAGGGTCTAAGAAATTTTCTAACAATTAAAGGAAATCTATCCATCACAATACCTAACATGTTTATTATTAGATCCATAAAATCACTATAAAAAGAAATCGAATTAGAGAAATGGTAACTTCTATCCCATAACTTGGTCCAGAGGTGAAGAAGAATAGTTCCTCTTGCATTCTCGGTCTCATTGATAAACTCTGGGTTGATGTAGCCAATATTTCAATAGAGGATCAGGTGCATCAACATGGAGTAGTGATTGAACTTGAAGCTTTTCAAATCAGTTTTTGCATTCATAAACTCAGTGTGCATTACATTGATTATGTGCCCCACATAATCAAACTCCTTGTTGGTGTATAGAACCTAAACATCTATAGACATGACATAAATGTTAGGACTCATTGTCAAACCTCCATCTATTCCAATAACTTTGTGTAGACCGTAGATGGTATTCTAGAAACAGGGAAAGAAAAGCTCAATATCAAATGAATCTGTAAACTTCTTTGGCAACAACCTTGCCTCTTTCTTTTCTCTAGGAATATGCTTCCTCATAACCCTTCTAGTGTAGTAACTTTTCTATCTATTAAATAGGGCCTCCTCTTCTGCTAGGTCAATATCCATGCTCATAGGTCCCTGAAGGTCGAAAGCCTGAATAAAAGTCACTCTGTCTAACATGCATAGTATAGACTTGTCATATTTGTGGAAATCTTGTGTCACTGGATTGTATGCTTCAATTAGCACTTTCATGAGGTCTCTATCTAAAAAGACCTCATGTACTATCAACTTTCCCAAGTTCCTATCCCATGGGTTTGAAACAGGAGGGCCTCTTAATCTATTGTTATACCTAGTTGTGTTTGGGTAGACAACATCCCTGCAGAACACATAAGGGTCCCTCCATTCATAAGTGTTAGCTGATTGCAAATTTGAGGATCTAGGCAAGAGTTTCATCCATTCTTCAGCTTATATATTTGGCCTCTTTGTTGTTGAATGCACAATCTTTACTAGTACTAAACAACCTCAGGAGATCCTTGTTCTGCCATTCTTTATGTATACTAAGCTCCTTTTCTACACTTCAAGGTTTCAAATCTCTGTTGCTCTTCGAATCTAAAAATTATGGATGCTTTGTGAAGTGTGAACTATTTTTAATAAGTAATAAGAAACTCACAACTAGCCACCAAGCCACCTACTCTATTAAAAATTAAAATCTCATAAAGCGCACACGTACAAAATTAGTAATTACCTTTTTGAGAAAAGTGTCAACTGTCACTTCCAGCATACATTTGGTGGTGATTTGAGAGTAAATAATTGGCATGGTGCTAGAGTTATGCTAATGGGACATCTAACCTTAGGTCCCTATCTCAACTTTCCTACCTTAAAATTAGGGGCCTTAGCCCTTTTAATTTGAAATACTAAAACTTTGAGACTTGCGAAGTCACACAGCACCTTTTCAAAACTTTGGGATTGTTAAACTGACCAGGGAAAAGGAACCTTTAGATGTTATGATACAACCTACCATGACTTTAGATGTCATTCTTGAGTCTTGACACTTGTACTTTGTAACCGCCATCACAAATGGCCAAGAAACCCTAGCGAAGCTCTAAAAACATTCCATTCTTTGACACTTTCCACATGGCATGCAAATTTCTCTGACTTTTCAACACCTTCTAAAGTTGCGCATGCCATTAGTCAAGACTTTGGAACCCATCACCATCATAACAATTTAACCATTGAGAAGTTACAAAATAGCTAGGCATAACTTCAGAACCCAACACCATCATAACAATTTAACCATTGAGAACTCATGAAACAACCAGGTGTAACTTTAGAACCCATCACCATCATAAAAATTTAACTGTTGAGAAGTTACAAAATAGCCAGGCATAACTTCAGAACCCATCACCATCATAAAAATTTAACCGTTGATAAGTTACGAATCAGCCAGGCGTAACTTCAGAACCCATCACCATTATAACAAGTTGCTTGGATGCTTGAATGCTTGAAAAATCACTATTGCTATTAGGCTCTCAAAGGAAGAGGAAGGATCTTTTTATAGATTCTTTGAAGACTCAAGCCTAGGTGGTAAGATCCCAGGGTGGAGATTGAAAGGTGGAAAATACTAGGGTTTAAAATGACTTGGTTGAAGGGGTTGAGAGAAAATGGGATGTAGTTGAATTGTGAGAGGAGGAATAGGAAGGATGTTCCTCCTACATTGACAAAAAGGAATGGAATGTTGGAAACTACAATTGAAGCAATTGTTGTATTATCATTGATGTCAAACCTTAACTAGTAAGACTGTTGCTATTTAAGAAAGTACTATATCTATTTGAGTGTTGCTAAGGGGAAAGGCAAGGTTGGTAACAATAGCACCTAAGGAAAGGTTGAGTTATCTTGATACTTCAATGAGTACTTGATTATGTGGCACAATGATAAGACAATGTATTGTTTATCTAAGTAAGAATGAAGACTAAACTGGTAGGCTTAACTGAGCAAAAGTGAAGAAATCTAGTTTAAGCTGAGTGTTGTTAGTGTTGACCAAGCTAGTATATGCTGAGTAAATTCAGTGTTGACCGAACACCAGTTAATTACCGAGGAAGAAAGTATTAGCTGAGGAAACAATTTTTGAGGTGACTGAGCTTTCTAGTGAAGACTGAGAAGTTGAACACAGTATTGACTGAGTGTCAGTATTTTGCATTTGAGGAAGAATTCAGATTTCCAACTGACATCGTTGAATTCTTGGATTATGTAAAATGTGTTGACTTTATTTATTGATTGTATGAAAGCATTTAATGCACTCTAAAATATTTTATTGTAAATATATTGAGAGATTTGAGATATTTCTAGAAGGATAGCTGAAGAACATAAAGTAGGATGGATTCGATGAATCTGACCTAACCTTAAGATCTATGAAGGAGATTAAGTGGAAAAAGATGTATTGACCTAATGGAGGAAGTATTAAGGAAACCTAAGCTAGAGGTTGTAGGAGAGAGGATGCTGGAAGTGTTATTGACTATTTAAGAAGAGAAGGCTGAAGGAGAAGTGTTGTGATTTCTTGAAGAGAGTTTCGAGAAGATCAGTGATGGAGATGGTAAAGGTTCACAGTCAGTAAGCCAGGATATGTGTACGAGATTGGATCTGATATTTGCAAAGTGAGTTGGTTGGCTTTTCACCAAGCTCACTTCAAAAGAGTGAACATAATAGTAACATGTTACAAATTGGTTTTTCTCAAATTGGGTTTCCACTATAAATCCTGGTGTTGCTAATTGTGTGAATGTTTTGGTTTGAACATTTCCATGTTTTACAAGTTAGATGCTATTGGATAAGTGGACTGCATTGTTATATGTTTTTGTTATGTAATCAGTAATGACCGAGTAGCTATTGGTTATTAGATCTGATTTGTTGAAGAGTTTTAAAGTTTTTTTTATACATCTGGACCTGAGAACAACTGATTCACCCCCCCTCTCTATTGTTCTAAATCATATTGACAATTGGTATCAGAGTTGTTGGTGCTTATAGAGAACAAGTTTGAAGGTACTTGAAGAAAATGATCAGGATGTATAAGGAGGTACCAAAGTTGAATAAGGAGAACTTTCCTGCATGGCAAAGCTTGATGAAGGTACATCTGGCTAGTATTGGTGATTCTACAAAGTATTATGTTGAGCATGACTATGTCACACCTATTGCACCTCTGACTGCCGAGGAAATGAAAGCTAAACAAGAGCACAACCAAGCAATGTTGGAGATTGCGTCTTCCCTAAGTTATCTAGAATTTGAAGACATCAAAGACTGTAATAATGCAAAGAAAATGTGGGAAACCCTTGCAAACATTTATGGCGGTGACATAAATATGTTGAGAGAAAAAGCCGAGAGCCTAAGAGGTAAATTTGATGAAATGAGAATGCACAAAGGTGAGAATATTGCACAATATTGTGGTAGAATAAAAAAAGTTGTAAATGCTATTAGAGGAGAAAATGGAACTATTGATAATGAAACTATAATAGGAAAAGTATTGAGAACCCTACATTCTATCTATGCAATCAAAATTTCTACAATTCAGGAATCTAGATGTAACCCTACCAATGCTCTTACTTTGGAAAGTTTGGTTGGTAAGCTCACTACTTTTGAAGTTTCTAACTATGATAACTTCATTGTTGGTAATATTGAATCTACTTTTATTAAGTCACAAATGGTTCTGAGTAAGTCAAAGAAGGAAAAAGAAAGATGCATAAGTGAAAGTGAAAGTGATAGTGACACATCTGATGAAGAACTTGAGGATCTATAAGCTCTTATGGCTAGAAGACTGAAAAGGGGAAAAGGAAGGTATAGAGGTAAACTCCCTATTATATGTTTTTCATATAATAAAGTTGGTCATATAGTTGCTAGATGTCCTGATAGGGATGAAGAAAGAGACAACAATCATAAAGACAAAAGAGAAGATAGAGGTTACCAAAGATACAAGGACTACAAAGGAAAAGGTAAGAAATCCTGTTATATTGCCGAAGAAGAGACTGACACTGATAGTGATGATTTTGAAATTCAGGTTGTCTATGTTGCAATGAAAGATAAATTTGATGAGGATGATAAAACTACATTGATATCTTATGTGAACAAAAATGATAAATGGATTATTGATAGTGGTTGTTCACATCATATGACTCATGACAAGAGTAAATTTGATACCTTAGATCATTACAAAGGTAGGAGTGTGAAATTTGGTAGTGATGCACCATGTCATGTTAGAGGAAAAGGATTGATTAAGCTGACTGATAAGATAATTTGTGAAAATTCTTATTGGGTTGAGGGTCTTAACTATAATCTACTGAGTGTTGCACAACTTAATAGCATTGGCTACTGAGTGGAATTTCATCATAGGAAGGCCAAAATATTTAATGCCACTGGTGAACTGATTGGAAGTGGAGAACAAACAAGAGGTAATTTGTTCTATCTAGACCTATCTGAAGAAACATGTATGATTGCACAACTTGATGATATTTGGTTATGGCATAAGCAGCTATGTCATGTTAACTTTGATAATCTGGTAGAAACTAGTAAGAAAAAGAAAGTAAGAGGTCTACCTAGATTGAAGAAACCTGAGAATGTAATGTGCAAAGAATGTCAATTGGGTAAGATGACAAAGTCTAGTTTCAAAAGCAAAACTTTTACTTCTGAGAATATCCTAGATTTGGTTCATATTGACCTTTGTGGACCGATGGGTGTACAAAGCTATTGTGGTGCTAGATATTTTATCCTGTTTATTGATGATTATACCAGAATGATGCATGTAATGTTCTTAAAAAAAAAATATGATGCTTTTCAAAATTTTAAGTGGTATGTGGCTAAGGTTGAAAAGGAGACATGTAGGAACTTGAAGTGTCTGAGATCTGACCGAGGTGGAGAATTTATATCCAATGAATTTAATCTATTTTGCAATGATAGAGGGATCAAAAGATAGATGTATGCACCTAGAACTCCTCCATAGAATGGTATAGCAGATAGAAGGAATATATCTATCTTGGATTATGCAAGGACATTAATGATTGAAAAGAATGTTGCACAAAAGTATTGGAAAGAAGCTATAAGTACAACTATTTATACTCTTAATCGAGTACAGATCAAAAAAGGTACAAATCTTCCTAGGCTATTCCACAAAATGTATAGCTTATAAGTGTTTGAACTCTAACACTAACAAAATTTTGGAAAGTGTGAATGTCAAAGTTGATGAGTATGTAGAGAAAAATGAAGCTGATAGTAAAAGAGAATTAGAAGATTATAGATCTTTTGTGTATATAGAGGAAGGAGAGGCAAGTGACAGACTTGCACTTGATGCTGAGTCTTGGGTAAGCAATGTTGAGCATCAGGAAAACAATACCGAGAGAGAAGAAGAACGTGCTGAGCGACAAGAAGAAGTTGCCAAATATTAGGGAGAGGTTGCCGAGCATTCAGAAGCTAAATTTGACAATCTTGTTGGTGAACCTGATGAGAAAAATGAAAGGAGAGAAGAACCTGTTCTAGCACAATATGTAAGGAGACATCACAAGCCTGAACAGATTATTGGAGATAAAGATACTAGAATTTAGACCAGAAGCAAGGCAAGAGATCCAACATGTTTGCTATGTGAATCTGAGCCTAAGACAATAAAGGAGGCATTAGAAAATGAAGACTGGATAGAAGCAATGAATGAAGAGATAGACCAGATAGAAAATAATGATACTTGGACTCTGGTGCCGAGACCAGAAAATAAGAATGTCATTGGGACAAAGTGGGTATTTCATAATAAGCTGAATGAGCATGGTCATATCACAAGAAACAAAGCTAGGCTGGTATCAAAGGCTACACACAAGAAGAAGGAATAGATTATGGGGAGACATTTTCCCCTGTAGCTAGATTGGAAGGAGTAAGAACTCTACTTGCATATGTTGCCTATAAAGATTTCAAGGTATACCAAATGGATGTTAAGTCTGGATTTTTAAATGGTATATTAGAAGAAGAAGTGTATATTGAACAGATAGAAGGATTTGTTGATCCAAACAAAAGATACATGGTTTGCAAACTGAATAAAGCACTGTATGGACTAAAGTAAGCTCCCAGAGCATGGTATGAGAGACTGCACAACTACCTGATACAGATTGGATTCTCAAGGAAAAATGACACAAGAAATCTATACATGAAAGATGAAGAAGGTAAAGGAATCTTGTTAGCTAAGATCTTTGTAGATGATATATATTTGGTGGACAAGATGCCTTATGTAAGAAATTTTCAAATGAAATGCAAACTGAATTTGAAATGAGTATGTTTGGGGAGATCAAATTTTTTGTTGGTTTACAAGTATATCAGATGGAGAAAGGAATTTTCATCACCTAGTCTAAATTTGTTCATGAGATACTGAAAACCTTTGGTATGGAAGATTTAAGGCCAGTAAGTACTCCCATGTCTACTGGACAAAAGTTGTCTAAAAATGATGATGTTGTAGAAGTTAACCAGACTTTGTATAGATCTATGATTGGAAAGCTACAATATGTTGTACATAGCAGACCAGATATTGCATTAGCTATTGGGATTGTGGCAAGATTCTCTACCAATCCTAAGGAAACTCATATGATGACGGTCAAAAGAATAATGAGATATTTGAAAGGGACTAGACTATGGATTGTACTACAAAAAGCATGAGAAGTTTGAACTGAGAGTGTATACAGATGCTGATTGGGAAGGAAATGTAGATGATAGAAAGAGTACTAGTGGTGGAGCTTTCTTTCTTGGACATAGATTAGTTTCCTAGACAAGCAAGAAACAAAATTGCATTTCCCAATCTACTGCTAAAGCTGAGTATGTGGCTGCAGCTATGAACTGTTCAAACTTGATATGGATAAATAAATTGTTGGTAGGCATGAAAGAAGAAATCATTGAACCAGTTGTCATCTTTTGTGACAACACAAGTGCTATCAACATCTCTAAGAATCCAGTGATGCACACAAAGACCAAACACATTGCCATCAAGCATCATTACTTGAGAGAACTGGTACAAGATAAAGAGGTCCGAATGGAATATGTGAATACAAAGGAACAACTAGCAGACATATTCACTAAGGCTTTACCTAAAGAAGCAAATGAATACCTGAGAAGTCAATTAGGGGTCCTTCCCCTAACTGAGACTGTCTAGTCAATCTAGGAGCACTGCATCAAATGTGCTACAAAGAATATCTAACAAGTTGATGCAGAGAAATGTCACACTTTAGGAGCAGCCTAGAGTTGTGAAAAAGTATAGCATAGACAAGAATCGGTCATAAGCAAAGATGACAGAGGGAGAAATATTGTTACTGAACTGAAGAGATGATATCTACATCTGCAGGATGTATGTTTTTGTTGCTTCTTTGGCATTTTTGTCAAAGAGGGAGATGATCACAGATGAATACACAAAATGAGAAGATCAAGACAGAGGGAGAGATTCAGTGGACGGTCATACAAGCATGGCTAATTGATTTTGTATCAGAATGAAGCTAAGGATATTATTAATATTTCTGATGGACATATAAGTTTTTGGATTGGTTGGTAATTCATGTGATATTTATATGGTGTTGCCATCAATGCCAAAGAGGGAGATTGTTGGAAACTGCAATTGAAGCAATTGTTGTATTGTCATTGATGTCAAATCTTAACTGGTAAGATTGTTGCTATTTAAGAAAGTACTACATCTATTTGAGTGTTTCTAAGGGGAAAGGCAAGGTTGGTAACAATAGCACCTAAGGAAAGCTTGAGTTATCTTGATACTTCAATGAGTACTTGATTATGTGGCACAATGATAAGACAATGTGTTGTTTTATCTAAGTAAGAATGAAGACTAAATAGGTAGGCTTAACCGAGAAAAAGTGAAGAAATCTAGTTTAAGCTAAGTGTTGTTAGTGTCGACTGAGTTAGTATATGCCGAGTAAATTTAGTGTTGACCAAACACCAGTTAATTGCCGAAGATGACAATATTAGCCGAGGAAACAATTTTTGAGGTGACCGAGCTTTCTAGTGAAGACTGAGAAGTTGAACATAGTATTGACCGAGTGTCAGTATTTTGCATTTGAGGAAGAATTCAGATTTCTAGTTGACATCATTAAATTCTTGGATTATGTAAAATGTGTTGACTTTATTTATTGATTGTATGAAAGCATTTAATGCACTGTAAAATGTTTTATTGTAAATCTATTGAGAGATTTGAGATATTTCTAGAAGGATAGCCGAAGAACATAAAGTAGGATAGATTCAATGAATTTGACCTAACCCTAAGATCTATGAAGGAGATTAAGTGGCAAAAGATGTATTGACCTAATGGAGGAAGTATTAAGGAAACCTAAGCTAGAGGTTGGAAGAGAGAGGATGTTGGAAGTGTTATTGACTGTCTAAGCAGAGAAGGCTGAAGGAGAAGTGTTGTGATTGCTTGAAGAGAGTTCTGAGTAGATCAGTGATGGAGATGGTAAAGGTTCACAATCAGTAAGCCAACATATGTGTACGAAATTGGATCTGATATTTGCAAAGTGAGTTGGTTGGCTTTTCACCAAGCTCACTTCAGAAGAGTGAACATAATAGTAACATGTTACAAAGTGGTTTTTCCCAAATTGGGTTTCCACTATAAATCCTGGTGTTGATACTTGTGTGAATGTTTTAGTTTGAACATTTTTGTGTTTTACAAGTTAGATGCTATTGGATAAGTGGAATGTACTATTATATGTTTCTGTTATGCAATCAGTAATGACTAAGTAGCTATTGGTTATTAGATCTGATTTGTTGAAGAGTTTCAAAGTTTGTTTTTATACATCTGGACCTAAGAACAACTGATTCAGCCCCCCCCCCTCTGTAGTTCTAAATCATATTAACATGGAAGGTGGAAGGGAAAGACACATGTCAAGTGTCTCACAAAGACCCTTGAGAAGAAGGTGGGAGGATGTTTTCTCCATAAGGACCCTTGGCACAAGTGTCTCATGAGTCATCTTTGATTCCTTGAGGTGGCTTGAGAAGCTCCTTAGGAATAGGGAATGTGTTCTTGACGAAGTTTGGAAGAAGACATGTGGTCATGAGACCAAGTCTTATGAGGCCACATAGCCCTTACGAATAGGACACGCGTTTGTGAGGATAATGACTTATTAATAATTAATTAAAATTAATTATTTTAGCCAAGGTGATGTGTTAGGTGACTAGGTCTATGAGATAGACTAAAGGACTTAGTCATATAGTGATTGTGTAATTGAATAATTTATTAAATCACTTTAATATGACTAATTTAGAGGACTTAGGATAAGAATAATAAGATAAAGTGAATGTACTAAATACATTAAATAATTTATTTAATAATAGAGGAAATAAATATTAATTAAATAATAAATATTTAATTAATTTATCATGCCTTTTTAAGGTGTATACAATTACATATTAGTATTATTATTTATGATGTTAAAATTAGATTACTTATTAGTTAAAGATCCCCTTAAGATCTCCCCTTAAGACATTTTATAGGTTACTAATGACATTAGTTAGATTACTTATGACATGTTAGTTGTAGATTACTTATATTACTTATGGTCCATTAGTTACATATTAGTGTTATTTTTATGATATTAAAATTAGATTACTTATTAGTTAAAGATCCCCTTAAGATAATAGTTAGGTTACTAATGATATTAGTTAGATTTCTTATGACATGTTAGTTCTAGATTACTTATATTACTTATGTTCCATTAGTTTCATATTAGTGTTAATTTTTATGATATTAAAATTAGATTACTTATTAGTTAAAGATCCCCTTAAGACCTCTCCTTAAGACATTAGTTAGGTTACTAATGACATTAGTTAGATTAATTATGACATGTTATCTCTAGATTATTTATATTACTTATGGCCCATTAGTTACATATTAGTTTTATTTTTTATAACCATCTATCAAATCAAATCATGTAACCGTCTAACCATAATCAATGATCATATCATATAACCATATATTAAACCAAATCATATAACCATGTATCAAATCAAATCAAATCATATAACCATATAACTATAATAAAATAAAATTATGTAACCATCTAACCATAATAAAATAAAATCATGTAACGTCTGACCATCTATCAAATCAAATCAAATCATGTAACTGTCTAACCATAATCAATGATCATATCATATGACCATATATTAAACCAAATCATATGACCATGTATCAAATCATATAACCATCTAACCATCTAACTATAATCAAAGATCATATCATATAACCATCTAACCATCTAACCATAATCAAATCAAATCATGTAATCATCTAACCATAACATATAAATGTCAACCATAAATACATAAGTCATCTATGCATAGGTCCAGAATATATAAATGTTAAACATATGTGAAATGTCCAAAACATAAATCAAAGATGCACAACAAATATCTAAGGTATCCTAGACTGATCAAGTCGCATATGAACAAAGTGACCCTCTGACCGAGTGTCCTGAGCATCCTCTGCACGTGAAGGAAGAATAGACCCTTGCAAATTTAGTACAACTTGTCAAATATATATGTATGCACATTCATATATAATTATATATAAAATACTTGAAATATATTAATACGTAAATTTAAACTTGTATATTTAAAACCTACTTGAGTACTAGTATGTGTCTCCTCTACAGAATCTCTCATGCATACATGCTCTGATCCCATGATAGAGGTAGTACACTCATGTAACTATGCCTAAAAATATTATATATATAATACGTATATACGAGCATTACTACACATAACTATGTAATCAAATTATTGACTAAACATAAATTGAAAATTAAATTTATACCTACATCTCAGGAGCAAGAGGATCATCAACATGTACACCATCATATCATCTACATAAACACCATCATGCACATCATCTCTGGTAATAATCCTCTCTAATGAGGAGTGTAATGGGGTGTGTAGTTGAGAAGGGAGTGGTGTAGAGTTAGAGTCTGGATGTTCAGTAGAAGATCCAAATATGAAGCTATGTTAGTGTCAGTGTTGGTTTGTTTTAATTCCTGTAATTTCTCCTCAAAACCATCTAAGAACTTTGCTATGATGAAAAGATCACGAAGTTGTATCCCTCCATTTGTAGCTATAGAGTGATCAATGGGTGCAAAGTGTTGTGAAATATGAGATGCATGAGCTGATGGTGTGCTTTGGAGTAATGAAACTGGAGAGCCCTGAGAGAGTTTAATGTTGTGTCTGATAGAATGTATAGGGACCCTCTCCAAATGAGAAATATAGGTATATGCATGTAACAGGTCCTCTAATAAATATTGTTCCATCTCAAGGTAACTTTGATGTCCGGTAAGAGATCGTATATCACATGGTCTAGGGAGACCAACATCTCTATATGTCTCATAAGTAGGGGGTGCACTACTAGATGATGCCTCTGAAGATGCCTGAGATCAACTTGGTCTATTCATAATATATTGAGTGAGTGTATTAGATGTAATATTGGTGTCTGTAACTGAAATGTGTCCAATCCTACCAATTTCTTCCCTCTAGGAAGGAATGAAAACTCTGTTAGCATTATCGACCATAGATGGTTCCAGTACAGGTGCCCTCTACCCAACCAAGTGTTTTTGTCTCGACATAATGCCATCAACTCTATGATACTGATAGCTATCTACAAATCTATCGTGCCCTTGTCTAAAGTAGTCTAAAAGATCTAGGTAGTTGACGTTGAGACCCAAACGGACCTCAGCATAAACTTGTTGTGTAAATTAGTGTGGAATCTAGTTGTTATTCGGATAATGACCATGTACAGTAAAGAACCATGAGTATATCATGTGTGCATTAAAAGGAACCACACACTGCGTAACCTGATATGCTCAAACCTTTCTCTTCTCTCAATATAAAGGGAAAAACTCTCTAATAATATCTTTTGAGCCTCGTGCCTAGACCTCAACTAAGGATATATCACTAGAGATCTTGGATATCAACTCTCAAAAATGGAATCAACAATCTATGGGGTATATGCAGTCTGTCTACTCATGCACACATATAGATCCTCTAAACTTTGCAAAATGGTGGTACAAATATCTCTATACACATTGTCCTCAGAGGAAGCGATAGAATCTCGTAAGCGCCCCATCTCCTGGGTAGAAAAATGAAATATATCCCCCATATTAGGAACACCTAACACTTGATGTGGGGCACCTTGTGATGGGTCATGCTGGGGGGAGCTTGTGCCGGTTCATCATGGGGTGGGGCACCATATCCTAGGTCATCTTGGGGTGGGGTACCCCGTGATGGGTCACCCCAAGGAACCTCATCTTGAGGTACATGATCAAATGTGTCCATCTAGGGGTAACAAACATTGTTAAATGTTAAAATTTAAGTACATTACATGTGCAGGTAAAATAATATTAAAATCTAAAATTATACAAATACAATTATAAATTAAGCTATGTTAATGAAACTAAAAACATATGATGTCTTAAGGGGGGAGAGAGAGAGAGAGAGAGAGAGAGAGAGAGGTAATGAATAAATAAATTATCTAGGATGAAAGATACAAGTTGGGAAGCCTAAATGACACCTAGATGGAAAGTTGAAACAAGACTACAAGGTTTGAGTTTCCTATGTTTTGAAAGTTTAGACAATGTTTTTTTTATCAAGGTTTGATAAATACATAGAGGAGATAGAGTCTTAATGAGCGGGGAGAGAGAGAGAGAGTCTTAAACAAAGAGAGTGAGTCCTAGGTGAGAGAGAATTATAAGAGGAGAGAGTCTTCAGGGGTGTGGAGAGAAAGAGAGTCCTAAGGGGGAGTCTTCAGGGATGAGGAGAGAGAGTCTTGGAAGAAAAAATAGCGTTAAAGAGTGCAAAGAGATTTTTAAGGGGGTAGTGGGTGTCTTAAGGGGTTTGGTGAGAGTCTCAATTAGTGTCAAACAATAGTGAGAAAGACACAGTCTTAATGGGTGGGGAGAGAGAGAGTCTTAAGAGGGTGTGGATAAAGTATTAAGGAGTTTGGTGAGAGGTTCCTAAGGGGCACGTCGAGAGACAAAGTTTAAAATTTTTCTAACATTTTCTAATAATTTAATAATTTTTTCAAAGGTTTCAAATTTTTCTATATTTTCCTGAAGTTTCAAGTTTTTTAAAATTTTCCTAAGGTTTTAATTTTTTCTAAATTTTCTTAATGTTCTAAAATGTTCTCATAAAAATAATTGAAAACTAACATTTTAACATTACTAATTAAAAATAATTAAAAAAAAGCAATAAGATTACTAAAAAACAAAATTTTTCTAATATTTCATATTATTTTCTAACATTTACTAACATAATTTTGTAACTTAAATCTATTTTTTAAAATTAAAATTTACCAAAAATGAAATAACTATTTGAATTTATAAAAAAATGAACTAAAATAATTTATAAAAAATAAAAAAATAAAAAAAGGAAAAATGTGTGTACCTAGAATATACGATGGCCGAAGGAGGTCAAAGGAGGAGGTCGAAAAGAAGGCAAGGAGGATGAAGTCAATGAGGTCATCAGGGGGTTTGCTCCAACTCTAGGGGTCCATAAGCTCTCCGGAAATAGTGATTGTGAAAATGACCCCTCCATTGGAAATTTGTAGGGAATTTGGCGTAGGGGTACTTTGGGCGAAGGGGGTCTTTTCTCGAAGGGGGTCTCACCCCTTCGTGTGAAGTACCCCATGTCAGGGTCTTCACACCAAGGAGTCTTAACCCTTCGTTCAAAGACCTTTACTTAAGGTGAAGACCCCCAAAAGGCATTTTCAGCGCCCAATCGAAAATCCTTCATCCCCATTTAAGCGAGACTAACTTTTGTGGGTTCACTTGCGTATATTGTGTAGAACCATTTCAAGTTTACAGCCTTGGGTTGACATATTTAATGAACCTTACCATAGGATGGATAAATTCTTAGTCAAGATGACCAATCTATGAGTAAAGGAGTTAAGCCAAGTTTTTTATCCATTTGGAAAGGGCTACATCAACTACTATCATAGAGTTGTGTAAGAGCATAGATTATGATATATCCTATGAATTGTAAGAACATGATTATAGAGGATTTATATTATACTATTATCCAATGTACATGACAAGTCATAAAGAATTTTTAAATGAGTTTGAATATGCTAAAGTGAAGTGTTCAATTGAAAAGTCAACTATAGAAAGGCAGGGTACTTGGAATATCATATTCTCCTTTCAATATAGAAGAACATTACAAATTAGAAATCTTTTTGGGCTACTTTTTGCACATTTTTTGGGTCATTGATTTTATTCATAGTTTTAGTAAACTATTTACATAGTTTGTGGATTATGAACTTTTATTTATTTATTAGTTCATAATAATTAAAATGTTGGTGATATTATAAACAAAAGAATATCCTAAGATTTGATTTGTAAACTTTTAGTTTCTTAATAATACAATTTTCGTTTAGACTACAAGAATCAATTATAATGCACACTATAAACCTTTTAATATTATTGATGATACTAGCATAACACATCCTTTGGAACCATGTGGGCTAGGGGGAGACTAGGCTTCATGACCTTGTGCTATACAACAAGAAGCTCTCACCAATTGAGCTAGAACCCCAACCCTACTTAATAATACAAATGATTTACTTTAGAGTGTGAGGTTTTTCTGTCAAAATTAATCTCTAGACATAATTATCATGTCAACATATAAATTTATTTGTGTAGTATTTTATTTTTGTACCTTCAAAGCTATAATAATTAGTGTAAGAAGTGTTTTTACATATTCACTTATTTTAAAATTGAATACTTTGTTGACTACAATAAAATTATATCAATTTTAATATGTAGCCAAAGGGTTATCTACAATAAATCTCTATCATGATGTTTTCACCATGATCATGACAAAAGAAAAGTCATTATTGTTAGAGGTAACAATTTCAAACAATATGTTACATGAAGTGATGTACCAATTTGGTGTTTTTAAACTCTTCTTGGCATGTTTTTTCTTTCAATCTCTTCAACTTCTCTATGCATTATTACTAGCTCGTATGCATTGTAGAGTGTTCTATTGGAGATTTTATTTAAGTTTTATTAAGTGCTTTAGAAATCTTATCTCATAAAAGAAAGGGGAGGTAATTTAATAGTACTTGTAGGTTGTTTTAGAACTTATACAATAGTGTTCAATGATTAGATATCCAACAAGTGAGGTCATGCTAACCTTTTGGTTAGACTTTTCATCTAATGAGGGTTCCTCTGAAAGTAAACTTATCTTATATTCACAGTGTTTTCTCTCTATTATCTTTCATTTTTATATTTAATTAATACCATTTACATTCTTAATATTGTTTGTATTTCATCAACTAATATTTAAATGTATTTCTAACAAAAAGGCATGAAAAATACCCGCCATTTTTATAGATCAAGTCGTATCAAAACCATTTCATTCCTTTGCACAAAGTTGTTTGTTATAAGAACTTTCTAGTCCATTCCACAACATTATTGTGTGCAAAAAATATTTTATCTTTACATAGATCTATAGAATGTCATAGGTGAATTTATTTGAGAAAAAGATGTGTTCAAAAGAATTCGATGTTGAAGAATAATTCCTTGACATGTGTGCTATCATTGCAAGCCCATCTCAATTAATAGAAGCCATGAAAAGATTGATGAAGGTACTTATGTAGAGGACATACATGATGACAGTATAACAAATTCTAAGGGAGTCTTCAAAAAGATGGGAGTCTTTTTGGAAAAGCTTAAGAGTAAGATCTCTTACCATTCAAAGATAAACTAAATAAAAATAAGATTGATCATTGATTGGTATAATTAGAGGAATTTTTTTCCCTTTCTAATTGAGAATGGAGAAGCATGATTTATCTTGACTCAAGTCTATTGTATTTAACAACATTGGAAATACAATATTTTATAAGGTCTTGGGAATATTTTAAAAGTTAGATCAACAAACAATTAGAGAAAAAAATATATGGAATAATGATCCTTAAAGTAAAGTGTAAAATGTACATTAACATACTAGTGGATTTCACAAAAGAGTTTAATAAATACATCAAATACATACAAGAACGAAAGGTTTTATTGAAATACTTAGGATATAATCAAACTTATTCTCAAAATGTTTTTCTTATCAAAGTAAAGTTCACATATGAAGGATACACATGTGCTAAGGAAAAATAAGTGTATTCCATGTACTAAAACTAAATTAGCACTTTGTTGTAAGGATGGTCATAAAGAGTCCTCTTGTTGGAAGTTACATCCTAAAAATAAACAATCACACACAAAGTAAGAAGACTAAATAGAGTCTCATATTACCCTTTTGAAAGAGGAAAGACCTTGAAGTAATTGATTGAACTACTCAAAGGTCAATTATAAGCTCTCTTGCACTCCTAGAAAAGTTAGTTTGTTAGCCAAGAAAGCATTGCCTCTTGAAAAGAAATATTAATGGTGTTAAGGTTTATGTCATGTTTGATTCATACTCTCAAACCAATTTATTTGTTCAAGATTTAGTGAGTAGTTAATAAGCGACGCATGAATTGAGAAAAGTTCTTGAATTTTAAGTTGAAATAAACTTTGTTGATGAAATAATTTTTGATATTGTGTTCCTCTGGACATGTGGTAGAAAATAGTACATCGTCAAATGTGGAAATTTTTTTGAATAGTTTTCCTCATGGCAACTCTTTGAAAAAGTTTTACTTCCCCCTCATTTCAACACTATATTGGTACATTCATCTTGCATAAGCATAACTCTCTTTAATTTACATACGACAATGCTTCAATAGGTAGCACCACCTACCCACTCTCAAAATTCCATTGTCATTTATACTTTTATTGCTGACAATATCCTACACTTGCCCATCCCATTCACTAGAACTATATATCATTTCTAATTTTAATTGTCAAGACTATAAATGCATATCTTACTTTAATATCTTTTCCTCCCATCAACTAATTAATTTTATTTTAATTTATATTCATTTATTAATAATTTTTTTATTGTGAAATGTAACAAATATATTCCAATATATATCAACACTCACCTTCTCATTAGATTGTTTAAAACCAATTATCGATAATTTGGTTATTTACTAAATTCTCATCCCAGAATGTGGCACTCAATCTAAACTCAACGCACTTGATTGAATGGCCTTATTTGAATAATTGACCGTTGGAAAAAACAAAAAAAGAAAGGAAAAAGCTGGACGATTTCAATATTTTACCGTTGGAAAAAACAATGATGTCTGCCCACTTATATGATGCATGTCTTTTTTCGAATTTCTTGTTCATTACAAAATCCCATAAGGAAAGGATTTATATGAAAATCAAATTCAATTTCCTCTCTGGGGTTTGAAACAACATCCTTCGAATTCCTTTGTGGGTTTTGAAACACATCCTTCGAATTCCATAAGGAAAGACTATGTTTTGAAGGAGGCAAAAGAAAGAGACATTTTGGAATACCAATGAAATTGATGTTGAAGAGGCTTGAGAAACTTCAAGAAAATTGCAATCGACATTGCACTCTCCAGATCTGCAAGAATTGAGAGCTTTCTTAAAAAGAGAGGATATTCATAATAAAGAAACGGGCAAATTGTTGTTTATGAAGAACAGAGGGAGGTGATTAAAGGCAGAGAAGAAACTGTTAAAGCTGTGCAGTGAAAGATGTCAATGTCTAAAGTTATGTACAACTACACCCTCTTTGCCTTTCCCAAAGTTGTTTTTAATTTAGAATTAGGTGTAATGATTTGCGTCTAGTGCTTGCAATGAAGATGTCAATGTCTAAAGCAGTTTTTATTTCAGAATTATGCATTCATGCTCGAGTTCTTGCAGTTTTTCTTTGAGGTTTTATGCTTTCTACCATAGTCCTATTCAAATATAGCATAGACAAATATTTCCTTTCAGTTTCATCAAATTTTACTAAGACTTGTGTTAGTTCTTTCCATTTTCTATTATCCCCTGTAATGCTTGAACTGCTTGTACTCTTGCTACCATGTGCTTAGAATCTCTTGTTAGAGTGCTAAGTGCTTCATTCTGGCATTTCACCGTCAGATTGTTCCATTTTAGTATTTCTCAACAGACCAATGTTATTCATTTACCCATGTGGCTCAGATATACCAAAATTTGCATTTGGATTTACCATCTTAAGTAACTACCCAATGTTCTTTCCCTGTTTCATGGGAATCCCTTCTATTCATTCTTACAGATTTAAGATCTGTATTCTATATCATGTCATAAGTATCTCTGCAACCCAGACCAGCACCCAGCCTATCTTTAATTTGTATTCTATACTATTTGGCAACAAGAATGCATACCGCAAGGCCAACTGTACCCAGGCAAAAACAGCCACTGTTAGTGTTGATCCAACTTCTATATCTGTTAAATTCATCACAGCTCCAAACCGTGCAAATCCCAGTTGAATGTTAGTCACAGTGAAATGTTCATTATAATGTTGTCAAATGCTCATTATAATGGGTAGCTAAGTATATACCAGTGGCTACTCCATAGCCAAACAGGGAGGTTTTGTGTAAAGGGGCTTCAGGATTTATTTTGACAACAAAAGCGTAGTCCACAATTGTATATTGGCTGAAAGTTGATGTCGACATGAAATGGTATACTGGCCTCCCATCCAAAGAAAATCCACTCTTCTCATCACTTCTCATGACTGTTCTTGTAATATCAATTTCCACCTTTTCACACTGATTGGTCTCCTTGGATTTGCAACAGACACAATCTATGCACTCTCCTTAGAATGATGGAATCACATGATCTCTAGGCACAAGATCTGTTATGCCTTCACCCACGCTCTCTATTATACTGTTTTCACAAATCAAAACTATATAAGCTTGGTACAGATGATAACTTCCTATTCAAGAATTAAAGGTTTAAGATTTACCCTGCACCACCCTCATGGCCCAATATGCGAGGAAAAGTGCTTTCTTCGTGCAAAATTGAGTTCAACTGTATCCCATAATCACAAAAATATAAGATTCAAAGCTTTCTGATTATGAATTATAGAGTGTGATCGACGTATTGATGCAGAACAAATCTTATACAACTGAATTAAAATATGACCACTCTTTGATGACATATTATAAATTTTTTTTGAAACAAATTAGATGTAAAATGAATCTTGTACAATTGAATTAAGAAATAGTACATTATGGAGTGTAATCTAAAATATAGATGCAAAGCAAATCTTATATGAGAAGTGATAGATTATAGAATATATTCCAAAACATTGATGAAAAAAGGTTTTACACAATTGAATTGAGAAATGATGAATTGTAGAATATGATTCGAAGCAGTAATGTAAAATAAGTCTTACACAATTGAATTGAAAAATAATATATTATAAAACTTGTGATTCAGAATGTAATATTGGTGTGGCAGTGTGAGGTGTGAGTGATTTTGATACGGACTTCCATTGGTTTTGGAGGATCCACCTGAATAGCTTGTATCACCAGAGGTTGCCTAACCCCCATGCCACTGCCTGCTGAACAACATGGAAAAGGAATTGTAATAGAACTAATTTGTCAGAAAACCCATGGGGATCAAATTGGAGCCATGAAAATTGACTAGAAATACAGATTGTAGAATGAAAATGGCATGGAAGATGACATCTTACCTTTGCAGGCGATGACTTTACCAGCAGTTTCTGCAAGAGACAGGGACTCTGCCATTTGTACTCTGAAAACTATTACTGAAAGATTCAATATCTATTCCATTCTATATCTCCATTGTCCAAACAACAGAGCAGAAATCTAAAGATTAAAAGGATATTTCAAAAAAAAATCTTGAATAGAGATTTGTACTTCTCTTCTAATTGCTCAACCTGAATTCATTCCTTTACCAAAATTGAAAGCCCTTGGTAGCATATTTATAAATTTGCATGTTAAGATTCTCCCATTGACAAAGTCCATACAAGTAAGTCTGCTACCTATTAGTCTCGGTAAAACAAAAACTGGAAAGGTGAAACGAGGTTTTTCTACAATAAGACAGTCATGGAATGCCCAAAATGATAAAAAAAATTCTTTTTGTTTCCATAGAGTTTTTATTGGACCAGTTCAGAGATAAAAACCAATCTTCATTTTGATTTCTGAAAATAGCATGCAACTCTTGAACTTCCCATGCCACTCTTGTGGAGGCATACTATATTGAAATGATCCAGCCAATTTTCTAGATCTTTTCTTTCAGGCTCGAAACTTGGTCTAAATCATATTGATGCTAAGTTGCCCTTTTCCCTAATTCTATCCATAATTTTGTGCACTATTATTTCTGATCCCTTCATAGATGAAATATCAACTATCCATTCCTCTGGAAAACTAATCCCAGTCCAACGATAGCTGGTTGGAGCTGTGATGTTTGTTCTTTAAATTGCAATTTCTGCATTGTGTTTGGATCTCATGATTTGTCTTGAAAAGTGAATGTTTTCGTTGATCCAAACCAGGGGTCAAGATGTTTGCCGTGTTCCATCACATTCTGTTTTGCATTTGAGGAGAGCTCTGTTTTTTAGTTTTATAAACCGTTTCACTGCTCTTAGGATAGCACAAATCAGGTCCAAACTTGGGTAGTGTTTAACAAAGATTTAACTGACATACAACTTACAAAACAAAATGAAAAATGAAAAGTTACAATTGCGAGGCATGTTTTGTCTCATCTATAGAGTGGAGAGCCTACAATGAAGACAAACTATAATAAAACAAGCTGATCCTTGCATACAAATATTTATTAAAGACCACTGTCACTCAACCTATTTTCTCATTGTTCAGTTAAAAAGATGATGCAGGGCCTTCTGTAGGTCATAATCTCATACAGAAACTTCCGGAGGTCATAACTTTTGACTCAGGTCTGGGTTTTTGCTGAAATTTTTCGGGTGCGTGCCTCATGGGGTGGCATTTGTTTTGCCAATGATTTTAGATTGATTGGAGTCCATTTTAACACATTTTCGGGAGCTGAAAATTTCATCTCGGACTCCGAAATCAGCTTTTAGTGTTTTTTCTCTAGTGTTTAGAAAGTTCTATTTTGTAATAAATTCGAGTTTATGTTATTAAATCTTGGATATTAGTTGGCAATTCATTCTAACTTAGTCGAGGGCATGTTTAGGGAAAATCTCAGCTTTTTAGGTGTTGTTTTGAAAATTACCAAAAATGGCAAAAAACACCCGTGGAAAAAAATTGCTAAAAAGGGTAATTTTCAGATTTCTTATTTTTTTCTAGTTTTTTGGTTACTTAAGAGTTTGCAGCGAATTGTAGAGGCAGTCAGTGATGAATAAGAAATATTAAAGGTTTCAAATCTGTGTTATTTGTCTTGTGATCGAATTTATTGTTAACAGTGTGTTGTGCTACATCATTTGGTATTAGAGCAGGAAGATGGCTGGGAGAGGAAGAGGAAGAGGAAGAGGAGGCATAACGCCAATGTAAAGATTGATGTTGGATATGCAAAGATAGATTGAACAACTCAGTGAACGAATGGATGATCAAGGGATACAAGGAGGGAATGAATCTGATGAAGAGGGAAACCAAAGAGGTGCTAACCAAAATGAAGAATATATAGGAGAGAGGTTGGAAAGAAATGAGCTATGAAGAGAGAGTTCTCAGGGCTTTGGAAGGAAGGAGTGAATCAATCAAGATTGACATTTCAGACTACGCTGGTAGTCTTAAGCCAGAAGAATTAATAGACTAGCTAAACAAGATGGGAAATTTTTTTGAATGGAAGCCTATGATAGAAGAAAAGAAGATGAATTAATAATATCAGATTTCCACAATCCATTTTTAATTATGTATGCATTTTTGGATTAGATTGTTCCTACTTTTCTTATAACTCTTGCACTCTCTTTTGTTCCTGATGATGGATCACGGAGTGTGATCCGAAACGTTCATAAAAAAACTACACACAATCTAATCCAGAAATGCATACATAATTAAAAGAAGATGAAGTTTGCATGCACAAAACTAAAAGAACATGCAATGATATGGTGGGATCATCTCCAAAAGGAATGAACTAAAAAAGGAAAGGAAAAGATTAAGACATGGAGCAAGATGGAGAAAAAGCTGAAAGAAAAATTCTTACCCATGGATTATTCACAAACCCTCTTTCGCAGGTTCTAGAATTTGAAATAGAACTTGTCTTCAGTGCAAGACTATACAAATGAATTCTACAAGCTATCCATGCGCATAGAGCATCAAAAAAATAATGAGCAAATGGCTGCTAGATATATGAATGGCCTAAAATTCTCCATCCAAGATGAGCTGAGCATGCATCGTGTCAACAGTATGGAAGAAGCCTACCAATTAGCTTTGAAGGCTGAAGAAAAGCAGAATAGGCAATATATCTAGAGGAATAGAGGTGGTCGAAGGGGTACCTCAACTCCATTTCGAGGAGGTTCTAATAATGGTCGGGGAGATTCCTTTCAAGGATTTGAAAAAAATATAGACACCAGGCAAGATCCTCCAAATCAAGAAAGAGGAAGGGGGTTCCAAAGAGGATGAGGTTACGGAAGCGGAAGAGGTTGGGAAAATCAGAGAAGGCCTTTCACTTGTTTTAAGTGTGGAGAAGGACGCAGAGCCTTTGAATGTTCAAATTATAACGCACCAGAAAGGAATCAAGGAGGACAACCTAGAGTGAACCTAGTTCAACCAGAATTCATAGAAGCAGGAACAAAGAAAGAAGTCCTACTAGACGTGGGAGAAACTCTCATGATGAGGAGATCAATGATCATTCTAGAGAAGGAAGAAGTCCCTACAAAGAGTTCTGATGAATTGTGGCTTCAAACCAACATCTTCAGAACTAGATGCACCTCAGGCGGAAAGGTATGCCAAGTTATTATTGATGGGGGTAGTTGTGAGAATATGGTAGCTAAGGAAATGGTTGAGAAATTAAATCTACAATGTGAGAAACGTCCTCATCCTTACCGTATTGCATGGCTTAAGAAAGGAAATGAGGTTACTGTTGATAAAAGATGTTTGGTTAGGTTTACTATAGGAAAAATCTATAAGGATGAGATATGGTGTGATGCTAAGGCCATGGCAGTATGATAGGAAGATCATGCACGATGGAGAGAAAAATACATGTACCTTCTAGAAGGATGGCTCTAAAGTGACTCTCTTACCACTTAAGGATGAAAGGAAGAATGAGACCATGCTGTCAGAAAAGGATGTTGTCAAAGAAATGAAGGTGATAGGTTGCTGCTATGCACTGGTAGTAAAAAGAGGAGAAGAACTAGAAGACATAATACCACATGATGTAGTAAAGATACTAGAAGAATTTGTTGATGTTATTCCAAATGAGCTACTTGACGGTCTCCCACTAAAAAGGGATATACAACACCATATTGATCTAATTCCCAGAGCAACTCTTCCTAATCAAGCAACTTATCGACTGAACCCAACACAACATGCAGAGCTCAACAAACAAGTAACATAACTAGTTGAGAAAGGCCTGGTTAGAGAAAACATGAGCCCATGTGCTGTGCCGACATTGTTGACCCCAAAGAAGGATGGAACATGGAGGATGTGTACTGACAGTAGAGCAATTAATAAGATTACTATCAAGTATCAGTTTCCTATTCCTCATATAGAGGATATGATGGATGAATTAGCAGGGGCCAAATACTTCAGCAAGATTGATCTACGAAGTGGATACCACCAGATCCAAATTCGTGAAGGAGATGAGTGGAAGACAACTTTTAAGACCAGGGATGGCTTGTATGAATGGATGGTTATGCCATTTGGGCTTTCTAATGCACCAAGTACATTCATGAGATTGATGAATACTGTCTTACGACCCTACATTGGTAAGTTTGTTGTAGTTTATTTTGATGATATCCTAATTTATAGCAAAAACAAAGGAGACCACCTACAACACTTGAGGATCATCCTGAGTGTACCGAGGAAGGAGAAGCTCTGTGCAAATTTAAATAAGTGTAGATTCATGCAAAACAATTTGACTTTTCTGGGCTTCGTCATTTGTGAAGATGGTGTTCAGATGGACCCAAAAAAGGTCAAGGCAATACTAGAATGGCCTAGTCCATCTAGCATAACAGGGGTAAGGAGTTTTCATGGATTGGCAACCTTCTATAGAAAGTTCATTCAGAATTTTAGCAATATTGTAGTACCCATCAGAGATTGTACGAAAGGAAGGGAATTCACATGGATAACAGATGCTGAACAGAGTTTCCAACTCTTGAAGAAAAAGGTAACTAAAGCTCCTATATTGGCACTTCCAAATTTTGATAAAGTATTTGAAGTAGAGTGTGATGCTTCCCATGTTGGGATAGGTGTTGTTCTTAGCCAGACATGTAAACCAATAGCCTTTTTTAGTGAAAAGTTAAATGATGCAAGGAAGAACTATTCTACCTATGATTTAGAATTTTATGCTATTGTTCAAGCCTCAAGGCATTAGAGGCATTATCTGGTCCCACAAGAATTTATACTATTTACAGATCATTTGGCCCTGAAATATGTGAACACACAAAAGAAGTTGAATAGTAGGCATGCTAAATGGGTGTCTTTCTTGCAAGGGTATAATTTTGTTTTGAAGCATAAGTTTGGAAAGCAGAATCAGGTTGTTGATGCCCTAAGTCGGCGTGTTACACTCATAACTACAATGGAATCAGAGGTCATTGGTTTTGATGTTATTAAAGTTTTGTATGAGGCTAATGATGATTTTTGGAAAATTATAGAGAAGATTTAAGAACTAGGAACTAATCTTTTGGATCACATGAGAGGAGAATACTTTATGCAGGATGGCTACCTCTTTAAAGGGAAACAACTTTGTATACCAACTGGTTCCATGAGGGAAAATATTATCTGAGAATTTCATAGTGGTGGTTTGGCTGGTCACTTTGGGAAGGACAAGACAATAGCCTTGGTTGAAGACAAGTACTACTGGCCAAAATTGAAAAGGGACATTACTAAGTACGTGGCAAGGTGTAGAATCTGTCAAGTGGCTAAGGGTCACTCCCAAAACATAGGATTGTATACACCTGTACCTATACCCATCGAACCATGGATAGATGTGAGTATGGATTTTGTATTGGGGCTTCCCCACACTCAGTGAGGTACATATTCTATCTTTGTAGTTGTTGATAGATTCTCTAAGATGGCTCATTTTATTGCTTGTAAAAAAACTAATGATGCCACAAGGATAGCCAACTTATTTTTCTCAGAAGTTGTTAGACTCCATGGCATTCCACAGACTATCACTTTTGACAGGGATACTAAGTTTTTGAGTCATTTCTGGAGGACCTTATGGAAGAAGATGGGAACACAGTTGCAGTTCAGCAGTGCCTATCATCCCCAAACTGATGGGCAAACTGAGGTAGTCAATCAGAGTTTGGGAAACCTGTTATAGTGTATTGTTGGTGAAAAGCCCAAGCAGTGGGACTTAGCATTGCCTCAAGCAGAGTTTGCCTACAACAGTTCTGTTAACAGATCAACTGGAAAATCTTCTTTTCAGATTGTATATGGTAAGAATCCTCAGGGTGTTTTGGACCTTGTACAACTCCCTGTGCAAGACAGAATTAGCGATGATGGGGAAGCATTTGCTAACCACCTTCAACAACTTCAACAAAATGTGAGGAGTAAATTACAGGATAGCAATGAGCGATATAAGGCTGCTGCAGATGCTAGTAGAAGGAGACATGTATTTAATGTAGGTGATTTGGTGATGGTGTACTTGAGGCGTGAACGATTTCCCATTGGTGCATATCATAAGTTGAAAGACAAAAAGATAGGTCCTTGCCAAATTTTGAAGAAGATCAATGATAATGCTTATGAGGTTTGTCTACCAGATGATCTGGATATTTCTCCTATTTTTAATGTTTCTAATTTATATGCATTTCATGGAGAACTACCTGAGCTAGCCAGTACAGATGAGGTGGATTGACATCACCACCTTCCAAGCAAGAAGAAGGAAAAGATTGCCCACATTTTGGACAAGCAGTCTACAGTCACCCGGAATGGTCATTATAATAGGTACCTGATTCAGTGGGAAGGATTACCAGCAACATATAGAACCTGGATCTTAGAATGGGAAGTGATGAAATTAGACCCCACAAAGTTGCAGCAGTTCACAGATAGCCACTTGCAGGAGCTGCATTCCTTTAAAGAAGGGGAGAATAATGCAGGGCCCTCTGTAGGTCATAATCTCGTACAAAAACTTCTGGAGGTCATAACTTTTGACTCAAGTCTAAGTTTTTGCTGAAATTTTTTGGGTGCATGCCTCAGGTGGTGGCATTTGTTTTACCAATGATCTTAGATCAATTGGAGTCTGATTTAGCACATTTTTGGGAGTTGAAAGTTTCATCTTGGGCTCCGAAATCAGCTTTTAGTGTTTTTACTCTAGTTTTTAGAAAGTTCTATTTTGTAATAAATTCGAGTTTATGTTATCAAATCTCAGATATTAGTTGGCAATTCATTCTAACTTAGTCGAGGGCATGTTTAGGGAAAATCTTAGCTTTTTAGGTGTTGTTTCAAAAATTACCAAAAATGGCAAAAAACACCCATGGAAAAAAACTGCCAAAAAGGGTAATTTTTGGATTTCTTATTTTTTTCTAGTTTTTTGGTTACTTAAGAGTTTGCAGTGAATTGTAGAGGCAATTAGTGATGAATAAGAAATATTAAAGATTTCAAAGCTGTGTTATTTGTCTTGTGATCAAATTTATTGTTAACAGAGTGTGTTGTGCTACATCAAAAGATTAGAAAAAGTTTCCGTATACAATGCAAAATAACTTCTTTCTTTCTTTTTTAATAAAAATTCTAAATTGATTTAAAAAAACATAAATGACAAAAGAGAAAAGAACTAAGAGGATCTCCCTAGCATACAATGTCAGAGATCATCAAAACATTATTTTGCTTTTCCAAGACATTCATAATCCTTGAAACAGAGTAACACATGCATCACCATGATCAGAAGTGATCATAGGTAATAAGGCTGATAGAAATTTGGGATTCCCCACTATGAATTGAGGACAACAACATAATTCTCATGCATATTTTTAAGAGCTTCTTGTAAGAATCTCTGTCTCTACCTAGCTTCTTGTAGAATCTAAATTTTAAAATTTTTTTTCTCCTTTTCCCCATAGATTTCCCCCTCATTTACAATTATCATGTTCATTTTTTGCCCGCTTTGTGAAGCCACTATAGTCATTAGAGAAACAAGTGATGAAGGGCTCTCTGCAATGCAACTTTAAAAATCATCTTCATCTTCATAACCTAGTTTGTCTGCAACCCCATTGTCCAATAATCAAATTTAATGCAGTAGTCCGTTAATTAGACAATGGACAGAACTCCAAATCAAATATTCAATGTTCAATGTTGTTACGCTAGCATTGGTTGGGCATCATTTGAATGGGGAATTTCTTGCTACACAGAAATGGAAGCTTTGAAGAATAGTTCACTAGAGGCAGAGAGCGAGACTTCCTAGGGGTCATGGGGACTCGCTAGGGATCCTAGTAGGGACTTCCTAGAGGTCCTAATGCGTGATAAGGCCTATTAGGACCCCTAGGAAATCCCCATGACCCCTTTTGACACATTCAAATGCTCAAGTGTGTTTGAAGGCATCATAGGAACCCTTAGGACACACTTGAGCATTCTAATGTGTCAAAAGGGGTCATGAGGACTTCCTAGGGGTCCTAATGCATCGTAAGGCCTATTAGGACCCCTAGGAAGTCCCCATGACCCCTTTTGAAACATTTGAATGCTCAAGTGTGTTTGAAGGCGTCATGGGACCCCTTAGGACACACTTGAGCATTCTAATATGTCAAAAGGGGTCACGAGGACTTCCTAGGGGTCCTAACATGCGATAAGGCCTATTAAGACCCCTAGGAAGTCCCCATGACCCCTTTTGACACATTTGAATGCTCAAGTGTGTTCGAAGGCATCATAGGACCCCTTAGGACACACTTGAGCATTCTGATGTGTAAAAAGGGGTCACAAGGACTTCCTAGGGGTCCTAACATGTGATAAGGCCTATTAGGACCCCTAGGAAGTCCCCATGACCCCTTTTGACACATTGGAATGCTCAAGTATGTTTGAAGGCATTGCAGGACCCCTTAGGACACACTTGACCGTTCCAATGTGTCAAAATGGGTCACAGGGACATCCTAGGGGTCCTAACACATGTTAAAGCCCATTAGGTCCCCTAGGAAGTCCCCATGACCCCTTTTGACACATTTGAATGCTCAAGTGTGTTTGAAGGTGTCATAGGACCCCTTATGACACATTTGAGCATTCCAATGTGTCAAAAGGGGTCACAAGGACTTTCTAGGGGTCCTAATGCGTGATAAGACCTATTAGGACCCCTAGGAAGTCCCCATGACCCCTTTTGACACATTTGAATGCTCAAGTGTGTTCGAAGGCATCATAGGACCCCTTAGGACACACTTGAGCATTCTAATGTGTCAAAAGGGGTCACGAGGACTTCCTAGGGGTCCTAACGTGTGATAAGGCCTATTAGGACCCCTAGGAAGTCCCCATGACTCCTTTTGACACATTTGAATGCCCAAGTGTGTTTGAAGGGGCCGTAGGACCCATTATGACACACTTGAGCATTTCAATGTGTTAAATGGGGTCACAGGTGTAATACCCCAAAATTGGCACCTATTTAATTTCATCAATTTTGGTGCATTATCTCGATTTTACATCACCAAAGTCCTAGTTTGCTAGGCAATTTTCTCTCTCCTACTTGACTTAATTTGACTTGATGTCAATTGCAAAGACCATAAATTGCAATAATCAAACACTAAAATTAATTTCTAAGTCTCTTTGACTTTATTAGCTAAATTATCTCTATGATACATTAATTTAATTGTAAAGTCTTATGTGCTTTCTAATTAAATTAGAAATCTACCCCCTTTAGCTAATTACACATAAAAAGGAATTAATAATTACTTGATATTCGAATGGACACACTTTTTTTGAATTGATAATTCTTGATATTCGAAAGGTCACCTGTGTGGCATTTTCCATTCTTTTTATTAAGTAATTCTTGCTTTTTTGTCTCAATTAGGAATGAAGAGTCCACCGTTTCGAATCAAGAAACTCTTCATTCCTCTTCTGGCTTGGTCTATTTAATGAACCTCTTTTTCTCATTCAAGGGAGCAATTTTTGAGAGCATCTACACTATAGCATTTTTTAGTCTCATTTGATTCATTGTTTTCAAAGCTCTTTTTATTGCATTTATTAGATTAATATCTCATTATTAGTATAATCTTTGCATCACATTTTAGACTAAATTTTCTTATTTATTCTTAGTCTAATATCATATTTGTTTCAAGTTCTTAGATTAAGTTGCATCTCATCTTTATTTTCAAGCTCTTAGATTAATTGCATCCTCATTCTTAGATTAAGTCGCACTTCATCTTAGCTTAATTGCATTCTTGCTCATCTTTATTGCTTCTTGGAAATCCTCCATTGTTGAATTGGTCTCCTGGCTGTTGGCTCTCATTCTAAGAGTATTCAAACACCCCATTCACATAGGAGGCAACAGGTCGCCTCACCATGGAATTTGGATTGAGTTCTTCATACTCTCTCCTGAATTATATCAAGTGAATAATGACCATGTTGTGTTGTGCCTGATTTAGAGGTCACATTCAGTCACATACATTTTGGCGCCCACCGTGGGGCAGAAAAGATCAATTTCTGGCCTCTTTCTTGATTGGTTTTTCAGCTTTACTATTGGTTTCATGCCTTGTACGGCCATTTACAGATTGAAATTTTTTTAATATAGTAATGGATGGATAGAATGATGAATCCTATTTCTCATGCTTTTGGTTTGGTTGATTTTTATTGAGAAATGAATAAGTTATGATCATTTTGGTGAAATTGGGTATTTGCAGATTTGAGATTCTCTGAATACAGTCAGATTGAAATGTCTGGTACGGACAAATTATGAAGAATCAGGATCTCTAATAATATTCATTAGAAAGATATGTGAATTATCTTTTATTTCCTTTTGGTTTGAGTCATTTTTATGTAGATTTGTGAAAGTTATGGGTATTTGAGTGAAAACTAGTTTTTAACAATCTGTATTAGAGTTGCAGGCAATGATTTATTCATAGAAAATGATTTATGAATGGGAAAAATAAATGGATTATATATTTGGAAACTAGATTCATTAATAGTTACTGTGAAATTGGTTTGGTTTCATTTAGATTATTTTTGAGAAAGATATGTGATTCTCTAGGCAGGGTTTGGTGTTTTAAATCTGATTTATGACAGAAAAATTGCAGTCTGAAAAGGTTATTGGTTGAGGAACCAAATGGAATCATAAGACCTTGTAATTTTGAAAAATGTTAGTTCTTGATGTTGGATAAAAACTTCATTCTTTTCAGAAATTTTAATATTTTGATTTTATGGGTCAAATAAATCAATCTTTAAAGACTGTCTTGAAGATAGCAATGTTACATATCTTACTTTTTGCCATTGATTTGTCTTGATTCTATACTTTCGGATGTGTGCTAAATGCTGGATTGCAGATCTTTGGACCTAAGGTGAGTTCTTAAAGTCTCTATAACACTTGGTTTGGGCATAAAATTAATCTCTCATGTGTTTGGCTTGAGTGTTTACATGCTTTCATAGAACACATTTTAATTGATGCTCTTAATGGGAAATGAATGAACATAGATTTTCTTTCATACAAGTTTGTGTAAGTGAATGCTTGTGTTTAAACCTTAAGTAATTCTTGGTTCCAATATCAAATATCTCATTGAGTAATTGAGGGCATGGATTCATTCCTTGTTTACATGAAGAGTTAAATGCACCACTTTGTGGACTCACTTCATGTTTACTTGGAAAGTTAAATATTCCATGATTCAAACCCTCTTGCACTTATGAGTAGTATTGATTAGCAGTCTTAGATTACTTGTGATTGATCTAGATTACTATCTTGGGTTATTGGACTCGCTAATCTACCGGCCCCTCATTTCCACCCTCTGGTTGCAATCCCAACGCCACATTAAAGGGGAGGGGTCTATAGGAAAGAAGCGTTAATTGTTCCACTTGGCAACCCTTTTGTGCTTTTTGGAACTCACTTGTTTTCTAGGGTGTGGACTCACTTTGAGTTTGTGTGAGGAGTTAAATGTTCCACTTTTGGACTCACTTTGAGTTTGTGTGAGGAGTTAAATGTTCCACCTTGTGGACTCACTTCACATTCACCTGAAGAGTTAAATGTTCCACCTTTGGACTCACTTCACATTTACTTGAAGGGTTAAATGCACCACCTTTAGTGCTTTTCAATACTTTTTGATAGAGAATTACTTACTTTTCATTTTTTTAGAAGGCCTGCTTGGGGATTTCATCACCTCAAGGGACGACCTTAACTCCCGTGTTCTGGCGGAGTATAAATATCCAGAGGTGAATCCAAAGACACCTCTCTTGAGAATGAGTTAGATTTCACTCTTGGCTAAGCCTCAAAGAACTTTATACCTTTGAGAAGTGAAGGAGGAGATTTGGGTTACCGTCTCCCCCCGGCTGTGTGATTTCTAATTCTTCTCATCTACAGATTTGTGCCTCACGTACCTTGCGTATATCGAGGACTCCCTTTAGAAAAGCCATGTATATCCTTGTAGACAACTTGCTAAGATGTTGTTGTGTTTTAAGTGCCTGCTAAAACATTTTCAAGAACATACACAAGTAGAGTCCTTAGGGAGTAGAAATACTAAGTCACTATTCTTGTTCATGCGCAAGGTTGCTTTGTCCCTTGCCCATTGCTTGAAGACTATTTTCTTGAACTCCTTGATTACTATCTTATGTGCTTGATCAATGACATAAATCTGATCTGCCTTTTTGTCTGTGATCTATTTTTCTATTTTCCTGTCGTTCACCATCAGAAACTGGTTGTCCTAAGTTAGGAATCGATCGATCTTTGCTTTGACTCGTATTGTCTCTCATTAGTCTACCTTATCTCATTGTGCTCTTGTACCTTGCGTTGCGATTGTCTTATCTAGGCTGTTCTAGCCATCTCTTTTTGACAATTCGTACCAGGTTCATCTTGCATCTTGGCTGTTCTAGCCATTTATCTTCTTTCATTATCTTAGAAACAGAGTCTAGCTTTATCCTGAATCTTTGCTCATCACATCTTCATTTATGACTGTCACGACTCGAAGTGGAAAGACTTATCCCATTCAGAATGCTGATCAAGATCAAAATAAACCTCATAATCAAGACATAGATCATTCTGAATCTGTTGCAAAATCTGAACTTCATGAGGAATCCTCACATTCTTTGTCATTCCAAGATTATTACAATCCATTGTTTCAGATACAGTCTGACTTACTATTTCAAGAATATTATAACCCATTGTTTGAAGACCAGCAAGACTCTAAAGGGTCACTTTCTAAAATTAAACCTATTGATCCTTTTGAACCTATCAACTCTTTCATGATCTCTCATAATACTACCAACAAGATGGGAGATCCAAAACCTTCAAAGTTGGTTTTCAATCTCAGCTCTAACATGCCAAAACCTTCAAAGTTGGTTTTCAATCTCAGCTCTAACATACAAATGATCAAAGCCACTGAGAAGGCTATGACAGAAGCTCAACCGTCTTCTCGATTTGCTAGAAACAAACCTTGGATCTCTCACTGTGACATGATCATTGCTCCAAGGAGTGAGGATACTCCTAAACCCAAAACTCCCTTTGTCTTGTGAGGCCCTGCATCTCCCTCTTATAACTCCACACAGTCTCCAGCTTGTGTGAATGCTATCACTCAATCTCATGCAAAGATAGTTCTCAAAGGTCCTGAACCTTCCACATCTAGACCAAAACTATCTATGGATAAAGCCCTCACTGAGGAAAACATCCCCAAAGATCTTGATCTCAATCAGTTCCAATCTATGGTGGGTCATTTAACTTCGCCTCACTATTTGTGCTTTTCCAAAGAAGATGATCATTCCTTAAGCCATCCGCATGATGCTTCCCTACACACTGAAGTTATGATAGGCCCCAAGAGTATCCCCCGCGTCCTTGTTGACAATAGTGCTAGCCTAAATACTTGCTCTGCTAAGATGCTTACCCAAACAACAGACAGCTTTGTTCCTGCCAATAGAGAGTCCACTGAGTTCTATGAGGCCAAGCTAAAAGAAATAGAAAAGACCCTAAAGATAAAAGATATTGGCATGGGGGAATATCAGATTGAATCTGTCTTGTCTTTGACATCTCTCCCTCCATCTCCACGTTCTTGTGAGGAACCTTTTGAAGATAGATTTGGTATTGGCTATCAGAGCAATGAGCTTGACCAACCTAGCTACAACTTTCACTCATGCAAGGATTCAGATAATGAAGAAACACAGATTCAGCCTATGACACATGAAAGATCTTTGAATGTTCAAAATTTTGATTCAGACTACCAGAAAGAGTCTTATCTACCTTCTCAAGTGCTTCAAGAACATGATCTTGGTCCTCACCAGGAGGATTTTATACACTCTACTGAACAGATTTCTACTACTGTAGCTACTACTGAATATGTCACTGCCTCTAATGGCACACATACTGATTGGGAGCAACTGTTGGATGCTTCCCTTATCTTTGGTATGCCTCAAGGTATGCCTATTCTAGATTGTTCTACCACTTCTACTGTTGAACAAAATCCTACTACTGTCGATTCCAATGATACACATACTGATTGGGAGCAATTGCTAGATGCTTCCCTTATCTTGGGTATGCCCTAGGGTATGCCTACTCTAGCTTGTTCCACCACTTCTGCTATTGAACAGACTCCTACTATTGCCAACTCCAATGGCACACATACTGATTGGGAGCAACTGTTGGATGCTTCCCTCCTCTTGGGTATGCCTCAAGGTATGCCTATTCCAGATTACTCTGCTACTTCTACTACTGAACAAGATCCTACTGTTGAAGAAACACTTCCTATGTTAGATGACAACAATGAAGAAAGTCTACCTCCGACTATGTCTCTAGCTGAATGGGACTCCATATCAGATGCTACTACAGAAATACCAGTTGATGCTATGCACTTATATGCTAGTCTTAACAACTCAAAAAGAGGAGAAAGTTATGATCCTCTAGATCAAGCTATTGATGATGATCCTTTCCACCCTCCTGTGGAGATCATTCCTATGGCTCCTAGGCCATCTGCTCCAAGCTATGCTCCTACTGCTTCAGCAAATCATGGGTATGTAAGACCCCATTCTGTTATAGCTTCATGGAATATTGGTAGATCCAAAATTGAAATGGTTCCTATTCGTGCACTCTTACCACCTGAAAGGGGACCTAACTCTTGGAATAGGTTATCTTGGTTAGGCTCACATAATATTCCTCCAAACTTATTTGACTCTTCTAAGATGACTCACAATCAACAATGCTCTATGGAAGATTACTTTCTTGATCTACCTGATGCATTCATGAATGATGAGGATGATACTGATATATTTGCACTTGAGCCCATCCCATTGACTTTTCTTCCCCCTTCATCTCTCAGAAAAGTGGCCCATCCACTTCCATCTCCATCTCTCCACCTGAACCAGTCATATAAGCCTCTTTCATCCACAATTCCTGAGTCTTTTGGAAGTAACTTGGATGTGCAACATAAAAACAAAAATAATAAGAATCCACTTATATCTCAAGGTCACCATGTCCCATCTAATCGACATGTGACTACGAAGAAAGGAAAGAAACAAAGGTGTTCAAAAGACCGCAAAGGTCCTCAAAAAGAAGAAGACAATCAAAAGCCAGAAAATAAAATAAAAAATGGATCTTGAAATCCATTCTCTAGGCATTGTCATCAAAAGCACCTCAAAGTAAAGAAGAAAAAATTCAAAAGCTATGTGGATTCCAAAGAAAGAAAAAATCAAAGTTGTCATTCGAGCTTCCAAAATTCTCATACTTCCCTCCATTCCATCACCCTTGCCTCTCATAGTTTACCCTCTTCACTCCATCTTGCCTTTTCCCAAAGTGCATATCAGCATCTCCTCATTGCTAATGGCATGACTAAGAGAAATCTAGAATGTACTCTCCCTAAGCGTTTAGAGCGTGGGAAACTTGACAAAGAGTTAAGGTGTGTCCATGAGGATATTTGTGGGTCTCACTTAAGTGATCTTTCCTTGACTATGGATCTCTTGACTGTTGGACACTACTGGTTGGCTCTCCTGTTACTGCTACAACATCTAGTTCTGATTCTGCAACTTCTCAGCTGGCTACTGCTACAAATGACTGTGTTCTCAGAGATTCCTACTAAAGGAGATAAATTCAAAGAGCCCATCAACGCTCTTCATCTAAGAAGTTCTACAGCTGACATTCTCAGTATGCTCATGTACATATTTATTGATCTTGAAAAAATCCTAAAAATTGATATATTGCAAAAAATTCTAAAAATTGCAAAATGTCCTGAAAAAATGATCATCTTAGTGAAAACCTGGCAAACAGGCGCTTTGATGTATCTATTATCCTGGTGAAAACCTGGTAAACAGGCGCCTTGATAATACAAAAAAAATACAAAAATTTGAAAAAATACAAAAAAAAATCAAAAGATAAAAAATACAAAAAAATGAGATATTCAAAAAATACAAAAAAAAATAAAAAAAAGAGAAAAGTACAAAAAAATTGAAAAAGAGAAAAATGTGCCATTGATGAAAACCTGGTAAACAGGCGTCATGGTAGCAAAAATAGAATCTCTGCCAAGATGGTGAAAACCTGGTAAACAGGCGCCTCTTGTTTTCCTGAAGTAACATCTCATCTTAGCGTCGCTTGACTCTTAGTTTCTTGCTTTAGTTTCCTTCCTTTCCTGCTTTAGTTTGTTTTCCTGCTTTCCTACTTTAGTTTGTTTCCTGCTTTGGTTTGCTAGCTCATGCGCTTGTCTTTGAGTTTTCCTCAACTCTTCATAGATTGGAACTGGTTCACACTTGGGGGCACCTGCCTGGTCTAGGGGGCATTGTCTTATCGCTTTCAAAAACTCTTTTGAGCATTGGTCGCCAGTGGTTCCCACTATGCCTACCTACGGATACCTAGCTTTCATTCGATCTCTCTTCTTCGGGATTTCTCCCTTTTATCAATCACCAGTGATTCTCACTACATCTGCCTACTGTCGCTATCTCATTGAGACTTTGAACATTATCTTTCCGAATCGACTTCAATCCGCTTGAACACGAACTTGAACTGAAACTTAAACTAAATGTGTGTTCCTTTGAGGCTTGCTGAGCTTTGTTTTCTTTGAGTGTTTTTTTGTTTTCTTTCTTTGCTTTCTGCTTGTTGGTTTAGTTCCAACGATCCAAAGAATTCATTTAAGAGGGGTGTCCATCTGTAAGAGCCTCTATCTCATATTGGATGGCCATGCGTACCTCGACTCCTTTTATATGGATGCTTTGGTGAGGTTGGTTCTTCTCCTTGTCTTTTGAGTGACTTCTTTCTGCTACTGATGAAATTGTAAACGCTCGTCCTGTTAAGTGAACGTAAGGGTCACTGCGAGCACTCTTTGGCAAAAGAAAGATCTCTCGCGTGTTTGGTGTGTTTGTTCACAAGAGACATTCAAGTCATTCTAGAAAATGTGCTTTGATGCTTATGTTAACTTGATAAATTAAAAGGAATAGGTGTTCAGGTCATTCTAGCTTCTTGTGCCTTAATGCTTACACCTCATTCTGAAAAATTTAAGACTTATGTCATATTCATATTCTCATGTTGGGGAGAATTGTATGGCATCTTGCGATTGTCCCATGCTTAAAAGAACTCAATGATGATAAATACGATGAGTCCAACAGCCGAGTTCGAAGGATTGCATTTGTTCATCCTAGGCCTGCATTTAGACTTGCATCTTTCATTCTAGGCTTGCATTTGGAGTGCTTTCTTGTTTCTCTCTTGATTGCTTTCTTCTGGATCTGCTCATCAAAGGTTCTCATCTTTTGTACCAGTCTCATCTTGGCTGCATCCTTTTTCGGGATCGAAATCAAAATCTGACATCTCTAAGTGGCTCAAAATCGTGTTTTAAATATTGGACTCCTTCTGGATTGGATGCTTGTGCAGTCAGCCTTCTGGTGTCATCTTCCTGCTAGATCCTCATCTTTGCATCATGTTCTCAAATCTTTGCTTCTTTTCATCAAGTCAACCCTAGTCAAAATTTAGTCAACTATGGTCAAACTTGGTCAACAGGACCTCTGCTTTGCTCCAATTCACTTCTGCGGCTTTGCGAATCTAGTCTAATTGCTTTTGCTCTGCAATCTCTTGTTGTTTATCATCCTTCTGACATGTCATCTTTCCATTTCGCTCCCGAGGGGGTAGGATGATTACATCATTTGAATCTTGTCGAATCTATTCTTGAATCAGTTTGATTTATATCATCAGTCCTCATTGCTAGGGGCATCTTCCCGCCTCGCATCTTGTTATCTGGAAATCTATCTCTTAGGTATCTAAGCAATCTAACTCAGATCCTCGAGGATCATTCTTCATTCTGGAGATGGTTCTTGAAATCTTTTGGGTATTGGGGCAATCTAACCCTAATTCCTGGGAGTCAAGCTTCGTTCTGGAGATGACTCTCAAAATCTCTTTTAGACCGTTATCTGGGCAATCTAACCTGGGTCTCAGAGGACTAAGCTTCGTATTGGGGCAATCTAACCTTGATTCGGAGATAGTCCTAAATCTACATCTTCATCAATTGGTATTGGGGCAATCTAACCCCGATTCCGGTTCTCTTCTAAGATCGTTGTCTTCGCAATTTAACTTAGACTTCGAAAAATTTATGCTTTGATCTACTTTCATCTGTAACTTCAGACTATTCTTTGAATCAACGCGCTGTTTGCACATCAATTCAAAGAGGGGCAAATGTAATACCCCAAAATTGGCACCTATTTAATTTCATCAATTTTGGTGCATTATCTCGATTTTACATCACCAAAGTCCTAGTTCGCTAGGCAATTTTCTCTCTCCTACTTGACTTAATTTGACTTGATGTCAATTGCAAAGACCATAAATTGCAATAATCAAACACTAAAATTAATTCCTAAGTCTCTTTGACTTTATTAGCTAAATTATCTCTATGATACATTAATTTAATTGTAAAGTCCTATGTGCTTTCTAATTAAATTAAAAATCTACCCCCTTTAGCTAATTACACATAAAAAGGAATTAATAATTACTTGATATTCGAATGGACACACTTTTTTTGAATTGATAATTCTTGATATTCGAAAGGTCACCTGTGTGGCATTTTCCATTCTTTTTATTAAGTAATTCTTGCTTTTTTGTCTCAATTAGGAATGAAGAGTCCACCGTTTCGAATCAAGAAACTCTTCATTCCTCTTCTGGCTTGGTCTATTTAATGAACCTCTTTTTCTCATTCAAGGGAGCAATTTTTGAGAGCATCTACACTATAGCATTTTTTCGTCTCATTTGATTCATTGTTTTCAAAGCTCTTTTTATTGCATTTATTAGATTAATATCTCATTATTAGTATAATCTTTGCATCACATTTTAGACTAATTTTGCTTATTTATTCTTAGTCTAATATCATATTTGTTTCAAGTTCTTAGATTAAGTTGCATCTCATCTTTATTTTCAAGCTCTTAGATTAATTGCATCCTCATTCTTAGATTAAGTTGCACTTCATCTTAGCTTAATTGCATTCTTGCTCATCTTTATTGCTTCTTGGAAATCCTCCATTGTTGAATTGGTCTCCCGGCTGTTGGCTCTCATTCTAAGAGTATTCAAACACCCCATTCACATAGGAGGCAACAGGTCACCTCACCATGGAATTTGGATTGAGTTCTTCATACTCTCTCCTGAATTATATCAAGTGAATAATGACCATGTTGTGTTGTGCCTGATTTAGAGGTCACATTCAGTCACATACAACAGGGACTTCCTAGGGGCCTAATGCGAGATAAGGCCTATTAGGACCCGTAGGAAGTCCCCATGACCCATTTTGACACATTTGAATGCTCAATTGTGTTTGAAGGCATCATAGGACCCATTATGACACACTTGAGTATTCTAATGTGTCAAAAGGGGTCATAGGGACTTCCTAAGGGTCCTACTACATGATAAGGCCTATTAGGACCCCTAGGAAGTCCCCATGACCCCTTTCGACACATTTGAATGCTCAAGTGTGTTCGAAGGCATCATAGGACCCCTTAGGACACACTTGAGCATTCTAATGTGTCAAAAAGGGTCATGAGGACTTCCTAGGAGTCCTAACATGTGACAAGGCCTATTAAGACCCCTAGAAAGTCTCCATGACCCCTTTTGACACATTTGAATGCTCAAGTGTGTCCGAAGGGGCCGTAGGACCCCTTATGACACACTTGAGCATTCCAATGTGTCAAAAGAGGTCACAGAGACTTCCTAGGGGTCCTAATGGGTGATAAGGCCTATTAGGATCTTTAGGAAGTCCCCATGACCCCTTTTGACACATTTCAATGCTCAAGTGTGTCTGAAGGGGCTGTAGGACCCCTTAAGAAACACTTGAGTGTTCCAATATGTCAAAAGGGGTCACGGGGACTTCCTAGGGGTCCTAATATGCGATAAGGCCTATTAGGACTGCTAGGAAGTCCCCATGACCCTTTTTGACACATTAGAATGCTCAAGTATGTCTGAAGGCGTCGTAGGACCCCTGAGGACACACTTGAGCATTCCAATGTGTCAAGAGGGGTTACAGAGACTTCTTAGGGGTCCTAACACATGTTAAGGCCCATTAGGTCCCCTAGGAAGTCCCATGACCACTTTTGACACATTGGAATACTCAAGTGTGTCTAAAGGGCTGTAAGAGCCCTTATGGCACACTTGAGCATTCTAATGTGTCAAAAGGGGTCACGAGGACTTCCTAGGGGTCCTAACGCATGACAAGGTCTATTAGGACCCCTAAGAAGTCCCCATGACCCTTTTTGACACATTTGAATGCTCAAGTGTGTCTGAAGGGGCCGTAAGACCCCTTATGAAAAACTTGAGCATTCCAATGTGTCAAAAGGGGTCACAGGGACTTCCTAGGGGTCCTAATGTGTGATAAGGCCGATTAGGACCCATAGGAAGTCCTCATGACCCTTTTTGACACATTTGAATGCTCAAGTGTGTTCCAAGGCATCATAGGACCCCTTAGGACACACTTGAGCATTCTATTGTGTCAAAAGGGGTCACGAGGACTTCCTAGGGGTCCTAACGTGCTATAAGGTCTATTAGGACCCTTAGGAAGTCCCCATGACCCCTTTTGACACATTTAAATGCTCAAGTGTGTCCAAAGGGGCTGTAGGACCCCTTATGACACACTTGAGCATTCCAATGTGTCAAAAAGGGTCCTGGGGACTTCCTAGGGGTCCTAATGCGCAATAAGGCCTATTAGGACCCTTAGGAAGTCCGCATGACCCCTTTTGAAATATTTGAATGCCCAAGTGTGTCTGAAGGGGCTATAGGACCCCTTAGGACACACTTACATGTTTGAATGTCTTAAGGGGCTATAGGACCCCTTAGGACACACTTACATATTCCAATGTGTCAAAAGGGTTCACGGGGACTTTCTAGGGGTCCTAATGCATGATAAGGCCTATTAGGACCCCTATGAAGTCCCCATGACCCCTTTTGACACATTGGAAACCTCAAGTATGTCTGAAGGTATTGTAGGACCCCTTAGGACACACTTGAGTGTTCCAATGTGTCATAGGGACTTCTTAGGGGTCCTAACACATGTTAAGGCCAATTAGGTCCCCTAGGAAGTCCCCATGACCCCTTTTGACACATTGGAATGCTCAAGTGTGTCTAAAGGGGCCGTAGCACCCCCAATTAGGTCCCCTAAGAAGTCCCCATGACCCCTTTTGACACATTGGAATGCTCAAGTGTGTCTAAAGGGGCCGTAGCACTCCTTAGGAGACACTTGAGCATTCTAATGTGTCAAAAGTGGTCACGAGGACTTTCTAGGGGTCCTAACATGCGATAAGGACTATTAGGACCCATAGGAAGTCCCCATGACCCATTTTGACACATTTGAATGCTCAAGTGTGTCTGAAGGGGCCATAGGACCCCTTATGACACACTTGAGCATTCCAATGTGTCAAAAGGGGTCAAAGGGACATTCTAGGGGTCCTAATGCGTGATAAGGCCTATTAGGAACCCTACGAAGTCCCCATGACCCCTTTTGACATATTTGAATGCTCAAGTGTGTTTGAAGGCATCATAGGACCCCTTATGACACACTTGAGCATTCCAATGTGTCAAAAGGGGTCACAGGGACTTCCTAAGGGTCCTTATGTGTGATAAGGCCTACTAGGACCATTAGGAAGTCCCTATGACCCCTTTTGACACATTTGAATACTCAAGTGTGTTCGAAGGTGTCATAGGACCCCTTAGGACACACTTGAGCATTCTAATGTGTCAAAAGGGGTCATGAGAACTTCCTAAGGGTCCTAACATGCGATAAGGCTTATTAGGATCCCTAGGAAGTCCCCATGACCCCTTTTGACACATTTGAATGCTCAAGTGTGTTCGAAGGGGCCGTAGGACCCCTTATGACACACTTGAGCATTCCAATGTGTCAAAAGGGGTCACAGGGACTTCCTAGGGGTCTTAATGCGTGATAAGGTGTATTAGGACCCCTAGGAAGTCCCCATGACCCCTTTTGACACATTTCCATGCTCAAGTGTGTCCGAAGGGGCTATAGGACTACTTAGGACACACTTGAGTGTTCCAATGTGTCAAAAGGGGTCATGGGGACTTCCTAGGGGTGCTAACAAGTGATAAGGCCTATTAGGACCCCTAGGAAGTCCCCATTACCCCTTTCAACACATTGGAATGCTCAAGTATGTCTGAAGGTGTCATAGGATCCCTTAGGACACACTTAAGCATTCCAATGTGTCAAAAGGGGTCATAGGGACTTCCTAGGGGTCCTAATGTGTGATAAGGCCTATTAAGACCCCTTGGAAGTCCCCATGACCCCTTTTTACACATTTGAATGCTCAAGTGTGTTTGAAGGTGTCATGGGACCCCTTATGACACACCTAAGCATTCTAATGTGTCAAAAGGGGTCACATGGACTTCCTAGGGGTCACAGGGACTTCCTCAGGGTCCTACTATGTGATAAGGCCTATTAGGACCCCTAAGAAGTCCCCATAACCTCTTTTGACACATTTGAATGCTCAAGTGTGTTCAAAGGCATCATATGACCCCTTAGGACACACTTGAGTATTCTAATGTGTCAAAAGGGGTCACGAGGACTTCCTAGGGGTCCTAACATGTGACAAGGCCTATTACGAACCCTAGGAAGTCTCCATGAGCCCTTTTGACACATTTGAATGCTAAAGTGTGTCCGAAGGGGCCGTAGGACCCCTTATGACACACATGAGCATTCTTATGTGTCAAAAGGGGTCACGGGGACTTCCTAGGGGTCCTAATGTGCAATAAGGCCTATTAGGACCCCTAGGAAGTCCCCATGACCCCTTTTGACACATTTCAATGCTGAAGTGTGTCCGAAGGAGCCGTAGGGTCCCTTAGGACACACTTGAGTATTTCAATGTGTCAAAAGGGGTCACGCGGACTTCCTAGGGGTCCTAACACGTGATAAGGCCTATTAGTACCCCTAGGAAGTCCCTATGACACCTTTTGACACATTGGAATGCTCAAATATGTCTGAAGATGTTGTAGGACCCCTTAGGACACACTTGAGCATTCTAATATGTCAAAAGGGGTCATAGGGACTTCTTAGGGGTCCTAACGCATATTAAGGCCCATTAGGTCCCCTAGGAAGTCCCGATGACCCCTTTTGACACATTGGAATACTCAAGTGTTTCTAAAGGGGCCATAGGACCCCTTCGGACACACTTGCACATTCCACTATGTCTAAAGGGGTCACAAGGACTTCTTAGGGGTCCTAATGTGCGATAAGGCCTATTATGACCACTAGGGAAGTCCCCATGACCACTTTTGAAAAATTTGAATGCTCAAGTGTGTTCGAAGGTGTCATAGGACCCCTTAGGACACACTTGAGCATTTGAATGTGTCAAAAGGGGTCATGAGGACTTCCTAGGGGTCCTAACATGTGATAAGGCCTATTAGGACCCCTAGGAAGTCCCCATGACCCCTTTTGACACATTTGAATGCTCAATTGTCTTTGAAGGGGCTGTAGGATGCGTTATGACACACTTGAGCATTCTAATGTGTCAAAAGGGGTCACGGGGACTTCCTAGGGGTCCTAATGCATGATAAGGCCTATTAGGACCCCTAGGAAGTCTCCATGACCCATTTTGACACATTTAAATGCTCAAGAGTCTCCGAGAGGCCGTAGGACCCCTTAGGACACACTTGAGTGTTCCAATGTGTCAAAAGGGGTCACGTGGACTTCCCAGGTGTCTTAACGCATGATAAGGCCTATTAGGGCCCCTAAGAAGTCGCCATGACCCCTTTCAACACATTTAAATCCTCAAGTGTGTCCAAAGGGGACGTAGGACCCCTTAGGACACACTTGAGTGTTCCAATGTGTCAAAAGGGGTCACGGGGACTTCCTAGGGGTCCTAACGCATGATAAGTCTTATTAGGACCCCTAGGAAGTCCCCATGACCCCTTTTGACACATTGGAATGCTCAAGTATGTTTGAAGGCATTGTAGGACCCCTTAGGACACACTTGAGCATTCCAATGTGTCAAAACGGGTCACAGGGACATCCTAAGGGTCCTAACACATGTTAAAGCCCATTAGGTCCCCTAGGAAGTCCCCATGACCCCTTTTGACACATTGGAATCCTCAAGTGTGTCTAAAGGGGCCGTAGGACCCCTTAGGACACACTTGCACGTTCCAATGTGTCTAAAGGGGTCACAAGGACTTCCTAAGCTTCCTAATGCCTGATAAGGCCTATTAGGACTGCTAGGAAGTCCCCATGACCCCTTTTGACACATTTGATTGCTTAAGTGTGTTCAAAGGTGTCATAGGACCCCTTAGGACACACTTGAGCATTCTAATGTGTGAAAAGGTGTCATGACAACTTTGTAGGGGTCCTGACATGTGATAAGGCCTGTTAGGACCCCTAGGAAGTCCCCATGACCCCTTTTCACACATTTCAATGCTCGAGTGTGTTTGAAGGGGCCGTAGGACCCCTTAGGACACACTTGAGTGTTCCAATGTGTCAAAAGGGGTCATGAGGACTTCCTAGGGGTTCTAACGCGTGATAAGGCCTATTAAGACCACTTGGAAGTCCCCATGACCTCTTTTGACATGTTGAAATGCTCAAGTATGTCTAAAGGCATTGTGGACCCCTTAGGACACACTTGAGCATTCCAATGTGTCAAAAGGGGTCACAGGGACTTGCTAGGGGTCCTAAGGCATGTTAAGGCCCATTAGGTCCCCTAGGAAGTCCCCATGACCCCTTTTGACACATTTGAATGCTCAAGTGTCTCTAAAGGGGCCGTAGGACCCCTTAGGACACACTTGCACATTCCAATGTGTTTAAAGGGGTCATAGGGACTTCCTAGGGGTCCTAATGTGTGATAAGGCCTACTAGGACTGCTAGGAAGTCCCCATGACCCCTTTTCACACATTACAATGCTCAAGTGTGTCCGAAGGGGCCGTAGGACCCCTTATGACACACTTGAGCATTCCAATGTGTCGAGAGGGGTCAAAGGGACTTCTTAGGGGTCCTAATGAATGATAAGGCCTATTAGGACCCCTAGGAAGTCCCCATGACCCCTTTTGACACATTTCAATGCTCAAGTGTGTTCGAAGGGGCCATAGGACCCCTTAGGACACACTCGAGTGTTCCAATGTGTCAAAAGGGGTCATGAAGACTTCTTAGGGGTCCTAGCACGTGATAAGGCCTATTAGGACACCTAGGAACTCCCTATGACCCTTTTTGACACATTGGAATGCTCAAGTATGTCTGAAGGTGTCATAGACCCCCTTTGGACACACTTGAGCGTCCCAATGTGTCAAAAGGGGTCACAAGGACTTCCTAGGGAACCTAACGCATGTTAAGGCCCATTAGGTCCCCTAGGAAGTCCCCATGACCCCTTTCGACACATTGGAATGCTCAAGTGTGTTTAAAGGGGCTGTAGGACCCCTTAGGACACACTTACATGTTCCAATGTGTCTAAAAGGGTCATAGGGACTTCCTAGGTGTCGTAATGTAGGATAAGGCCTATTAGGACCACTAGGAATTCCCCATGACCCCTTTTGACACATTTGAATGCTCAAGTGTGTTTGAAGGCATCAAAGGACCCCTTAGGACAAACTTGAGTATTCTAATGTGTCAAAAGGGGTCATGATGACTTCGCAGGGGTCCTAACATGTGATAAGGCGTATTAGGACCCCTAGGAAGTCTCCATGACCCCTTTCGACATATTTGAATTCTCAATTATGTCCAAAGGGGCCGTAGGACCCCTTATGACACACTTGAGCATTCCAATGTGTCAAAAAGGGTCAAAGAGACTTCCTAGGGGTCCTAATGTGTGATAAGGCCTATTAGGACCCCTAGGAAGTCCCCATGACCCCTTTTGACATATTTCAATGCTCAAGTGTGTTCGAAGGGGCCATAGGACCCCTTAGGACACACTTGAGTGTTCCAATGTGTCAAAATGGGTCACGGGGACTTCCTAGGGGTCCTAACATGTGATAAGGCATATTAGGACCCCTTGGAAGTCCGCATGACCTCCTTTGACACATTGGAATGCTCAAGTATGTCTGAACACGTCGTGGACCCCTTAGGACACACTTGAGTATTCCAATATGTCAGAAGGGGTCACATGGACTTCCTAGGGTTCCTAATGCATGCTAAGGCCCATTAGGTCCCCTAGGAAGTCCCCATGACCCCTTTTGACACATTGGAATGCTCAAGTGTGTCTAAAGGGGCCATAGGACCCCTTAGCACACACTTGCACATTCCAATGTGTTTAAAGGGGTCACAGGGACTTCCTAGGGGTCCTAATGTGGGATAAGGCCTATTAGGACAGCTAGGAAGTCCCCATGACCCCTTTTGACACATTTGAATGCTCAAGTGTGTTTGAAGGCATCATAGGACCCTTTAGGACACACTTGAGCATTCTAATGTGTCAAAAGGGGTCAGGAGGACTTCCCAGGGGTCCTAACGTGCAATAAGGCATATTAGGACCCCTAGGAAGGTCCCCATGACTCCTTTTGACACATTTGAATGCTCAAGTGTGTCTGAAGGGGCCGTAGGACCCCTTATGACACACTTGAGCATTCCAATGTGTCAAAAGGGGTCAAAGGTACTTCCTAGGGGTCCTAATGCATGATAAGGCCTATTAGGACCCCTAGGAAGTCCCCATGACCCCTTTTGACATATTTCAATGCTCAAGTGTTTTCGAAGGGGCCGTAGGGCCCCTTAGGACACACTTGAGTGTTCCAATGTGTTAAAAAGGGTCATAGGGACTTCCTAGGGGTCCTAATGCGTGATAAGGCCTACTAGGACCCCTAGGAAGTCCCTATGACCCCTTTTGACACATTGGAATGCTCAAGTATGCCTGAAGGCATTGGAGGACCCCTTAGGACACACTTGAGCATTCCAATATGTCAAAAAGGGTCACAGGGACTTCCTATGGGTCCTAACACATGTTAAGGCCCATTATTTCCCCTAGGAAGTCCCCATGACCCCTTTTGACACATTGGAATGCTCAAGTGTGTCTAAAGGGGCTGTAGGACCCCTAAGGACACACTTACACATTCCAATATGTCTAAAGGGGTCACAGGGACTTCCTAGGGATCCTAATGCGTGATAAGGCCTATTAGGACTGCTAGGAAGTCCCCATGACCCCTTTTGACACATTTGAATGCTCAAGTGTGTTCGAAGGGGCCGTAGGACCCCTTATGACACACTTGAGTGTTCCAATGTGTCCATATGGGTCATGGGGACTTCCTAGGAGTCCTAACACGTGATAAGGCCTATTAAGACCGTTAGGAAGTCCCCATGACCCCTTTTGACACATTTCAATGCTCAAGTGTGTTCAAAGGCATCATAGGACCCCTTAGGACACACTTGAGCATTCTAGTGTGTCAAAAGGGGTCACAGTGACTTCCTAAGGGTCCTAATGCATGAGAAGGCCTATTAAGAAGTCCCCATGACCCCTTTTGACACATTAGAATTATCAAGTGTTTTTGAAGGAGTCGTAGGACCCCTTAGGATGCACTTGAGCATTCAAATGTGTCCAGAGGGTTCACAGGGAGTTCTTAGGGTTCCTAACACATGATAAGGTGTAGTAGGACCCCTAGGAAGTCTTCATGACCCCTTTTAACACATTTGAATGCTCAAGTGTGTCTGAAGGTGTCGTAGGACCCCTTAGGACACACTTGAGCATTATAATATGTCAAAAGGGGTCACAGGGACTTCATAGGGGTCCTAACATGCGATAAGGCCTATTAGGACCCCTTATGATAGACTTGAGTGTTCCAATGTGTCAAAGAGGGTCACGGGGACTTCGTAGGTGTTGTAACGTGTGATAAGTCGTATTAGGACCCCTAGGAAGACTCCATGAGCCCTTTTGAAACATTTGAATGCTCAAGTGTGTTTGAAGGGGCCGTATGACCCCTTATGACACACTTGAGTGTTCTCATGTGTCGAGAGGGGTTAGTAGGACTTCCTATGGGTCTTAGTATGCCATATCATGCATTAGGACCCCTAGGAAGTCTTGATGACTCCTTTTGACACATTTCAACACTCAAGTGTGTCCCAAGGGGTCGTATGACCCCTTATGACACACTTGAGAGTTCTAATGTGTCAAAAGGGGTCATGGAGACTTCCTAGGGGTCTTAACACGTGATAAGGCATACTAGGACCCCTAAGAAGTCACCATGACCCCTTTTGACATATTTCAACACTCAAGTGTGTCCCAAGGGGTTGTATGACCCCTTAGGACACACTTGAGTGTTCTAATGAGTTGAAAGGGGTCATGGGCACTTCCTAGTGGTCCTAAGATGTGATAAGGCATATTAGGTCCCCTAAGAAGTTCCCATGATGCCTTTCAACACATTAGAACACTCAAGTGTGTCCTAAGGGGTCATATAACCCCTTATGACACACTTGAGAGTTCTAATGTGTCAAAAGGTGTTATGGGGACTTCCTAGGGGTCCTAACATGTGATAAGGCATACTAAGACCTTTAGGAAGTCCCCATGACCCCTTCCAACATATTAGAACTCTCAAGTGTGTCCTAATGGGTCATACGACTTTGTGGGACACACTTGAGTGTTGAAATGTGTCAAAATGGATCATCGGTACTTTCTATGGGTTGTAACATGTGATAAGGCATATTAGGACCCCTAGGAAGACCATATGAGCCCTTTTGACATATGAAAACACTCAAGTGTGTCTGAAAGGGTCATATGACCCCTTGGGACACACTTAAGAGTTGAAATGTGTTGAAAGGGGTCATGGGGACTTCGTAGGGGTCCTAACGCATGATTAGGCATACTAGGACCCCTAGGAAGTCCCCATGACCCCTTTTGACACATAAGAACACTCAAGTGTGTTCTAAGGGGATATATGACCCCTTGGGACACACTTGAGTGTTGAAATGTGTCAAAAAAGGTCATGGGGACTTCTGAGGGGTCCTAGTATGCTTTATCATGCGTTAAGATGCCTAGGAAGTCCCCATGACCTTTTTTGACTCAATAGAACTCTCAAGTTTTTCCTAAGGATTCACCAACCCCTTGGGATGCACTTGATTGTTAAAATATGTCAAAAGGGGTCATCGAGACTTCCTAGGGGTCCTAAGGTGTGATAAGGCATACTAGGACCACCAGGAAGTGCCTATGACCCCTTTTGACTCATTAGAACACTCAAGTGTGTCATAAGGGGTCATACGACCCCTAGGAAGTCCATATGACCTCTTTTGACACATGAAAACACTCAAGTGTATCTGAAGGCTTCATATGACCCCTTGGGACACACTTGAGTGTTGAAATGTGTTGAAAGGGGTCATGGGGACTTCGTAGGGGTCCTAATGCATGATTAGGCGTACTAGGACCCTTAGGAAGTCCCAATGACCCCTTTTGACACATAAGAACACTCAAGTGTGTTCTAAGGGGATATATGACCCCTTGGGACACACTTGAGTGTTGAAATGTGTCAAAAGGGGTCATGGGGACTTTCAAGGGGTCCTAGTATGCCTTATCATGCGTTAAGACGCCTAGGAAGTCCCCATGACCTTTTTTGACTCAATAGAACTCTCAAGTTTTTCCTAAGGATTCACCAACCCCTTGGGATGCACTTGA